>JBANCZ010000065.1:0-68443 GCA_037040025.1 Sphaerogastrella javana | reverse complement strand
TAATTAAGAAAATGTTAATTAAATGAACATAATTATTGGCCGTAACAATATCGCAATAGTTTGCGCTGGAATGTAGGTAATACTTTTTTTCATGGGCCTACTGAAGGCAAACTTCGAGCTGCGCACTAATCAATTTTAGCCATTCACAATAGATAAAAATTAAAGCGTTTAAATTTAGAAGCATACATTAAATTGTTATGGTTAAAGCGCATAGTTTTAGGTGTGACTAATCTGTTGATGTCATTTAAAACTAATTCAACATAATCCATTCACATGGCCGCAAAGCAAATAAACATTTTTAATTGAATTTATTGTTGTTGAAGGTGTAATAAATATTTATTGAGCGTATATTCGATTAATTACATTTTAATTAAAATCAAAAAGTCGCCCTCAATTCATTCACACAGAATCATTGCCCGAAGTTGAGAATTGCGAATTGCCTTTGGCTTCAGTTTGGAGAGATGGTTGAAATCGTTAAATTTACTGCGTAAATTACTAAGCCACTTCTACACTTTTCTTTTCGTTTCTTTGCTCTTTCGCCTTTCCTTTCTCCCTTTCCTTTTTCTCCATTTACTGTTTTCTTTTATGCCACTCTTTCTCAACTCGGGGCATGGGCTGACAAAATAAATATTATGCGACAGTTTACTGTGTTTTGTATGCCTGTGTGTGTGTTTTTTTTTTCAAAGAGCCTCCGTAAATGCCGTCATTAAATCGTGCCACGTTCTGTTGTCTAGCCTTTGTTTTTGTTTTTCTTTTTTTTCGTTTTGGGATGGGGCTTATGTATTTTATCTTTGGCTTACTTTTTCCCGCTGTTCAAATTACTTGCGCTAATTAATTGCAAATTTTCCGACGTTTTTTTTTGTCGCTGCGACAAACTCTTCAAATTGATCGATGACAAACACAAATTTTGTTTGCATGTCAATAAAACCAACAGAGTAAAAAAAAAAGAACATAAATGGACAATTATTTGCACGGAATAATATAATATATAATATGCTTTTGCCTGGTTGCGTTGTGTGCACCTTTCATTGGATTTATTCAATATGATATGTGGCCTATAACACTCAATTATGTGGAAAAATCGAAACTTTTTGGTCACTTAACAGTGTAGTGAATTTAAGGAGTTTCGATATTTTCAGTTCGATATATGTATGTACTATCGACAAAGCTCCAAATCATTTGTATATTCAGCGAGATGATGATTTCCTCTTATGGCTAAGTGCAATTCACTTGAACAACCAATTTATGCCATCTCTGTCTCTATCTCACTCTCTCTTTCAATTATAGTTTTCATACATCATTGCTGATAAATAGCACTAGTCCTTCCCCTATATTAGCCCTAATCTAAATCACATTTGCAAGCCTCTGAGCTGTATGTGTAATGCTACTTGCTACTTGCTGTGCGGCTGATTAGTCAAACGATTATTGGCACTTCATTCATCAAACCATCAATTCATTCACGTTGGGCGCCATGATGGAGGCTTTACTGAATGATATAAGCCCCAGCAGCATTCACTATCAGCGTGACAAACGCATTGATTTCCCTATTTATGTGACGACAGAAAGCGAGGGCGCACCATATTGAAGCCTCAAGTCTGAAGAAGTCTGAAGAAGTATGAAGAAGCCTGAAGTCTGAGTGTATTTGTTGTGTTGTGGCTTTAAGCTCATTAAACGTAATGCTTTTGGCTTAAACATCAAACTCAAGCATCAATCTAATGGGCACATAATCTAATTAAAAAGGGGCTAGTGCGTTTCGCATCGTGTCGCCGTATCAACAACATCATTCTCCACTTTTTGCAACCCATCAGCGGCCATAAATTACGCAATCTCAGCCCTAAAAAGGCAAAGTCATTAAATTTATGGCCAACTGACCAGCGAGCAGAAGAAGTCCTGGTTATGGCAAATAAAAGCACTCATTTTATTTCTTTATATATTTTAATAGGGATCCATTTCGATTGTTTTTATTTTTTTTTGCTTTGTTGTTGATGCTTGTTCAAATAATGATAAGCCATTTGGGTATTCGCTATGGGCAAAGGACACGAGTCCAATTTTTATGGCCAATTAGCATATTTTTTAAATTAATTGGCACTCTCTTTCGAGAGCTACGCTAAAAACAGTGCCACGTAAAAAGGTAGTGGCTAAACGAAAGCAAACCTGGGCAAACAAAGGGTTAAAAAATTACGACCGGAAGCTATAATAACTAATATATACACAGGAAATAGCATAAGAAATCGAGTGTAAACTTAACATTTACTTAATCTATAAGAGATTTATACTCAGAAATGAATTGGAGCCCAACGTGCGATTTGATTCAACCTTCAAAAGATATTAAAGAGTATATTTTGGAACTGAGCAACCCATTGTAAAAACGATTTGAAAAACTGATTGCCATTTGCTCAGAGCCATAAATCAAACAATGATGAAAAGTGTGCAAAATGCGAAAAGTGAAAAGTTTCTCTTCAATGCGGTTTTCATGGCGTCCATGATATATTCTTGCACTTTCGCCATATGCCTGTCAGTTGTTTGTCTGTGGCTTAAGCCTTTCCCTGGTTTTGCATGCAAATTTTTACCGCTTGTCACTGAATTGAATCAATTTATGCATTGGCATTTTAATTGAAAATTGTCTATGCCATATTCAAGAAAGACTGAGAGACTGACTGAAGTTGAAGAAAATATTTTAAAAGATATACAAAGTTGCACAGCGATTCATAAAATGCAAATGCAAGCGGCAAACTCCGAGTGCTTTTCATTCTATTCTAAGCTGTGGCATACCTAATGATAATTCAATTTTGTCGAGTTGACTCTGTGAGTAATCTCACGCCGTGTCTGGTCTTATGACTAACCCTTTTATGTGATTCTTATGTAAATAGACATTTCACATTATAAATAAAGCTTGAGCTCATGACGAAAGCTGTCTTAACTGAGCTCAGACATGGCGAGTCATTTATTTATACACTTTATGCCGTAGAGGGATTACTAAACGGATTCACTTTGTATAGAAGAGTAGTTATTGTATGTAAATTTCTGGTATTTTTCAGCAACTATTTCTAGCAGTGTATTCATGCCTGCAGCCAGGCATAATTCTTGTAAAATGACGCCAGTTAGCAAAGTTTCAGCAGCTGCTTGATTGCATTTTGCGCATTGATTGGAGCTCAGAGCCTCGAGCTAGGGAGGCACAGAGGGACTATTGCAGCTGCTCCCTCTTTTGAAAGCATTTGATGGGCAAGTGCATAAGTTATAAGTTTGTTAACAAGTTTGTTTAATTAACAATTATAAACATTTATGCAGCAGCTGCTTGAGCAGAAGTTGTAATACTAATTAATATAAAGTATAGCGCCTTACTAGTAATTATAGCCTACAGGCAAGCCCAATTGCAAAAACTGTTGAAAGGTTTGGTGGGACTTTGAGTGAGAAATATATTCACTATACTAACTAAGTATTAACTGTTCAATGCACGGAGTCTTTGTTAGTAAAAAAGTTTCGTCCATAACTTACAGGGTATACGTCTAATGTTCATAATGTGTGTGTTTGTGACTAGCGCAAAGGTCAGCCTCGATATACTAATTGCTGGAATTAAAAGTAAACTTTACGCATGGGTCGAACAAATATTAGTTTGATGACTTCCTGTCGAGGAAAAATGACAAGTTCAGTGCACGCTTTATAGGAATTTTTTACGTGTAAGGTTCAACTTTGAGAGATTTAAGAGAGAAGGTTTGGGTGATATGAAGCGTTACCATTGACTCACCGAGTGTAGGGTTGTGCCTCTGCATAGTTTTCAGGTTCAAGGACGGCTTGTGTGTATTATTACCAAGTACATGGTATTTGTATACGAATTTGTTTTTGTTTTTGTTTTGAGCTTGAGCTTCAGGTGGCATTATCTGTCGCATGGCTTATGTTAATGAGTAGCTCATGCCGCATGCCACCTACTGCGTGACGACGCCTTGCCACAATTTGTTTAGGATTTTCAGCTAAACTCCTTGCAATCAGAGGCAGGCATTTATTTATAGCTAAAAATACGAGGCGAAACGAAACGAAAATCGAAAATTTATGCACAAATTTCTGAGCTGACTGCCAAATGTATTTCGCTACAGGGCTTGAGAAACATTGAAATAACACCAGCAACCGAAATAACAGCAGCAACACCACCAGCAGCAGCAGCAGCAATAGCAGCACCCACCAGCTACAGATGTTATCTTAATGGACTAGAAAGCGGCTAAAATGGCTTCAGACAAATTGCAAGCTTTTGATTTTCAGCTGCAAAACAAAAACAAGCGGTTCAGTGGCACCCAATCGACAATGGCATACCCTATGATGTAATTTTTGTGAGGGCATTCTGCACATAGAGCTCTGGGTGTCTACCAGATATAGAAATACAAAGTTTTATTTGTAGTTCCATCTGTGATTCCTTCCATAGTTCCGCCTGTAGCGGCATCTATAGCTAGTGGAAGAGTAGTAATCTATGAAGTAATCTTTTTACGATAGATATATATCGCTAAAATTACACAGACCTATGCTACCCTACTATTATACCAATTGCAACGGCTAAACAATATAAAAAAGAAGCCAAGAAGTTCGAGTACTTTCGCTAGAATAGAGCAAACAGCTGAGCTGATAACTGGGAACTGGCAACTGGCATCTGGCAACTTGGAACTGGCATTGAATGTCTGATGGTATCCTTGGAGTAAGCACACATCAATCATATGCTGCTACACAATTTTTGACAGCTCCACGAGCATTGGAATCCTTTTCAAGGCCAACATTTAACTTTGAACTTTACACCAAGAAGCTTGCAGCACTTTTTTTACCGTCTTCTTTAAGCGTAAAATCTGCGACTAAAGGCTAACATTTGGCTTAATTCGCGCTGCTTTTGGCCATAAAGCTAGCAATAAAGCTAGCGAAATTAAGTGCTATATTCGTGCATCGTTGAAATTTCATGTGTTGTTGGGCCTCGAAAAAACACGTTCGCAGTTCAAGTGCAAATTACATTGGAGGCAAGTCGAGGGTTTAACACCCCCCATACTCCCACACACACATAGACAATAAAGGCGCTCAAATGACGACATAACAACAACAACAACAACAACAACGATGCCATGTGGCATGCGACATGCGACGAGCAACAACCGCAATTTCATCCCAAAAATGGCGGAAGTTGTTATGCAAATTTTCTATCAAATTTTGCGGTAGCTACACCCTGTTCCTCTCTCTCTCTCTCTCGACAATCCTGCATTCATTATAATTTTATTGTTGTTGTTGTTGTTGCTCTGATTGTTCGATTAATGCCATATGCGTGGTTGGTCCCTGTCTATATATGGTCGGTGTTAAGCCCAAAAGTCCAACAACGCCGAATGTCAGGGCTTCTACATGCAGCAGCTTAAACTATTAACGCACGAGCCCAAATCCGGCGTAAAGTCGCCATTTTGCGCACACAAATCCGCCGTGAACGCTACACTAGATGCTAGATGCTACGCTACCTCCTGCTGACAGTACAAGGAAGGGGTTGATCTGGTTGTTTTAAGGGTAGTCTAAATGCAAGCGGCTGTTGCATAGGCTTGCCCCAGGCGTTGCTATTCAAACACACATCACGCACACACATACACACATACACACACAAACACTCACAAACAATCACAAACACTCACACACTCACATATGCATACACACATACACATTCTTCGCTCACATTTCTAGCTGGTGCTGAAAAAATGCAGCCCTTTTTGTTGTTGCTGTTGGTCGATATAAGCCTAAGGCTATTCTGGCTCTAACGCAAAAATGTGGCACGAAAAACAGTGTGAAACAAGCGTAACAGTAATGGTGGCCCTACTACAACATACCCTGCAAATTTAACAAAATTCAATGAGTTTGCTTTAACACTCGACGAGTTTATATAGTCGGTATCTATACATATAGTTCTATATATTCTGTCCACTTTCAACTATGGTATGCTAAACTTATTAAGCTAATACTCACCATTCGAAACACAAGTACAGGATATAGACATTGATTTCGTGTTGTGAAAAGTATTTTATGCATTTTGGCAGAAATATTTGTTGAAATATTTTCGGGGATTTTTGGAGTTGAAGTGCTTTAACGCATACGATAAACTAAATGATGTTTACTATGCAAATTGTTAAATCAAACGCCGCAATATAACTAAATCATATGCTAAATATTTATTCCGTTTAAAAATATTTATTCCAAAAAAAAAAAAAAAAATGAACGAAAATGTTTTTGTATGTCGATGTCGAAATGTTGAAGTATCAAGAAATTTATGATATTTGGATATGATTTGATATTCGCCACTTGAACTAATCAATAAATGATTCGATTAAATTATTCACTCATTCGTGTTTAGACATTTAATATTCCAATTTGTTTAACGCACATGTCATAAAGTTTTATAGCTCCAATTTCCTGTCGCAGTTTTTTGTTGATGTTGCACTATCAACAGCTGCCAGACTGCATAAAACATAATATGCCTCCAAGAGAACACTCTGAGAGAGGATGACGGAGAGAGAGAGAGAGGGAGAGAGAATGGTGGAAAGAGAGAGAGAGATAGAGAGTAAAAAAGAGAGAGAGTGTGATACAAAAAACCGAAAAGTTAACTTTGTTTTTTTCGTTTGCGGCACGCATTTTTGGCAGACGTGCAACATGCCACAAGCGATGCCTAGCACACATGAAAGCGTGTGTATGTGTGTGTGTATGTGTGTATGTGTAAGTGTGAGTAGCACATGCTTGTCTGGCATCAAATTTCTAATAACGCCTGTGCCTCCAAGAAGAGTGACTCGACTCCTGGTGACAAGTTGTAGTCAATGTTGCAAGAACGACGACAAAAGCAACAACAGCAACAATAACAACAACAATGGCAACAACCAAAACAACAGTCATATAAATTACAACAATGTTGCTATAGTCTTAATTAAATCAGTTAGTTTGTTTGCTTTTTTTCTGTGATGCTGTTTATGTTGCTGTTGCTGTTGTTGCACATTGGGAGCATTGAGTTGAAACTCTCCCAAGAAAAACGTTTAATTTGTGTGGCTGTTGTAAGTGTGCGTGTGTGTGTATGTGTGTGTGTGTCTTCCTTTTGCCATGGTAGATTAATTAACTGATTTTCTTCTTTACCTTGCCCTTGTTTGTCCAGCCAATTGCCAGGCGCAAGCTCTACGATTTCTTCATCGCTTTGTGCCTCGTTTAAGCCACAAGGCACAAAGCACTTTCTCTTACTTTCACATTTTCTCTTTCTCGCACACTATTTCATACGTTTTCTCTTGCATTTCTTCTTGCCTCTGCTCACTTTCCTTTCCCTTTCTCTCTCTCTCTCTCTCTCCCTCTCTTTTAATCTTTAAACTCAATTTGCTACCTGTGCAGCCTTAGTCCAGCTACAATAACAACTACAACCACAACAAGTGGCACAGCTTCAGCCACTTCAAGCACACACACACACACACACATATGTTCTCTTAGCCTCCACCTCTTCCCCTTGTTCCCACTCACCTGTCGTGGCAGTTGTTTCAGCTTCTTTGACAGGTGTTAAAAATGGCGCCAACTTGTTTGGCATCGCTCTAGTGGCTTGTGCTTCAGCTTCTGCCTCTTCCTTTGCTTCTTCTGCTTCTACTGTTTCCTCTCCTTATGCTTGTTGTTGTTGCAACATCGTTAGTTGCCACATCTTGTTGCAAATTGAGCTAAGGGAATCAGTGTAACTGGCTTGGGGCAACAAGCAGCTGTTGGGTTTTGATGTGATTTCATGTTAGTTGTGTCAATTGGAATGCTATTAACTAATACTAATGTATATATACTATACTACATCAAAGCATTTAATGCAAGTACAGAATAGTATAGAACTTAAAAAATGTTCTATAAATATAACATTTATGTGATTTAAGCCTCGTCTCTCAACTCGTTATCGTCTTAGTCTTTGATGCAAGTCATTTGGTGGAATTTATAGACATATCACATGTCAATTTATTACATAAATACTTCGTTTCAAATCCAAATTGTTCATATTTTTAATATATTTTAATCTAAATGTCATTTGAAGCGTTTGAACGTTTGCAGTTGAATAACAAGCTGTAGTAAAACATATGTATGCTCATATTTCCTCAACTCATGCAGGGCTCTGCTTCTGACGGCAACAAGATCAAAGGGTTTAACGTTTTAACATTTCTACACACATATAACATATGCGTATGTATATGTTTCATCTATATATATGCCCATAAGTTGGTTCTGCCTCAAACCACGTAGTTAGCAGCGTTTAAGCCTATCAACTCTGGCAGCATTTTTGAGAGAAACCGCAGCAAAATAATTGCTGTACTTCTACTACTCAGGTACAGTTACAGCTCCGGCTGGAAAAACTAAGCCATGGCAACCATGGCAGCTGTAAAGGGTGAAGCTTAGGTAGAGGCGACAACCAGGGTTGCCACAAACATTTAAGCCTGTAAATATGTTCGAAGAGTGAAATCACGTTAGAGTCTGAGAATATTTGCAAGTTTTGTCGTTATAACAGCAAAAACCAAAACGGAAAGAGTGAGAAAAAGAGAAAAGGGAATGGAGAGAGTGAGAGTGAGAGGGAGAGAAAAAAGGAAAAAAGAGAGAGAGAGAGAGACACAAAGAAAGGGAGCTAGGGCGATTGACTTTAGTCACGTTTCTGTCGTCATACACTACGTATGCGTAATGCTTGGTCTGCACGTCGGCATCCGAATTCAACATATAATACAGTCATGACAGCAGGTATTGCTTGTTAAAACACAAACAACAAACAAACACACATACACACACACATACATATGCACATACACCACAGCAAAACAGAGTTGCATCTACAGGGTTGCCATATCTGGTGCGGTTGATCTAATTTGTTGCAATGTTTGCAGGACCCTTTCGTGGCTTTTGGTACGATTTAATTAAGTTTTTCAGTATTTTAGTTAACTTCCTAGCTTGTTTTTTGACCGTAACGGTAAATGATATTGCGGGCAACAGATTATTATATTTGCAACTTTACCATAAATATCATAATTCTTTTTCTCTCATGGCAATGAACCGATGATGAACCGTATCGAATCTTTGCCATTTGGTTGTTGCGGTTGCCATCAATTAATATGTCATTTCGTTGGATAGTGTTGAAATTTTAATGAATAGTTCCTAATTATATATAGTTCGCAAATTGCATTAATTAATAATTAATTTAACCATGCTATAAATTAAAAATACGCCGCCATTATTCAATCTCCATCTCCCAGCATTCGCCTTTCACTACCTACCTTCTAGCACCTGCTCCTATTTCCGACCTATTCACTCCATCTGCTTCCCTGTTGGACTGCCTGTACCACTCCTATCTATAGTTTCCTTCCCGCTAGGTCATTTATCATTGAAAAAAACGAAACTATAATAACAATAATGCCACGTGTTGCCAGAGCCAGGGCTGCATCATCACGCTGTTCTTGTTGTGTGACCCAAACAAGGCTTCAATTTCACATGAGGCTGCAACCCTAGACGCACTCGGCTCATTGTTGTGATTGCCAGACCTTTTCATTTTCACTAATTTATGTTCGTACACATCCGGCTACAAACAACACAACGACACAAACAACAACAAACAGAAACAACAACAACAACTAAACTGCTCTGGGTTTCATTTGTGGCAATTTTACTCAATTAACATGTTGAATGCCCAGATTTTGTGTTTTTTTTTTCTCTCTTTATTCGTTCTTTCGTTTTCAGTTAGTTCATGCCTCATGGAATAAAACCAGGGCACGCCCACTTTTCGGGGCATTATTAATTATTAAACATCAAACAACATTTTCGACAAATTCCAACGAAATTTTTTTGCTTTAGGTTTTTTATATTTTGTGGTGGCTTTTACAGGTAATGAAATCCCGTTTAGTTAAGTCAAGCGGGCTCTAAAACGATACTGTAAATTCTAAATGCCAAACTTAATATAACAGTAATTGAAAATTATGCCCAGTCGTACGCAACCGACAGAAACTTCAGCTTCTTTAATACTATTACTATTTAAAGTGGTTCTAAAGTAGAAGAGACTATAAAAATAATAAGATAGACTAGGAATATACCATATCTATTTTGTAGAACATCTATAACACTCAAGATCTAGACGGTGAAACCGGGAGACTGATAATATATATATAAGATATAGTGCTCCTGGTTCACGCCTCTTTGAGCTATCGTACACGATGCATCATTTGCTTAAACTGATTGGACATCATTATAATGCCCATTCCGAATGGAGTACAGGGTAGATGGTGACTCGTAACGATGAGTATATCCACATCAGGGCTCGTTTTCCTATGGCGCAGCCCAAAACAGTTTGTGTATACTGTAAGCCATTTGCTAGACAAGACGCAAACTAATGCGACCTGGCTTAGTCACCATGCGACGACACTTTAAGGCGAATCCCACCGACTGACTGTCTATCCATCCCTAAATTTCTCACCCACTACTATCGCCATCTTTGTCTGCAGTGCCTGACAATTGACAGTTACATGGAAAAGCAGCTAACGAGCCATTACGACTGATGGGCAGCAAAAGCAATTATATGTAGACATGAAATGGACCTATGGCTGACTATAGAATATAGTACGTATACATAGTATACAGATAGAAGTATATGGCTAGAGTCTTTAAGCTATATACTCAGATTCGCAGTGGCAGGCGGCTCATGAATGAAATAAAACATGACATTTCGTTAGCCATTAGTTTAATTGGTCTCTGCATTTGATACGAATCACAGAATCACAGATGAATCTGTCTCATTATATTACAACTCCATTACTCTGACGATCTCTCCGTCGCTATTCCACTCACCCACTCACTTTTTCTATCAGTCTTTAGTTCGCTTGATTAACTACGCCGGTTAAATTGCATTTGGGAATAGCACATAAATTTCTAGCTCAAATTGCACTCACAGTCTGTCTGTCTGTATGTGTCTCTGTCTGCCAAAGCCTTTATAATCATTTTCAATAAACAAGTCAACAAATATCATCATGCTCAGTCATGTTGAACAGTACTGAAATGCATGACTATCGTTGGGCGCCAGCGAAGTGAAAGGCAGAGAATGAGCGAAAAATGAGCGCTGAGCTCTTGGCTCTAGACTCTGAGCTGCAGGCGAAGTGGAAGCACTGAAACTTTTTGTCTGAATGCACACAACTCCAAGCTCTTAGAGGAAGGTGAGGGAGAGAAGGAGAGATAGAGTGCAGTAGCAGATAAGGATGGATTGCGGCAGGTGGACGTAGAGAAAATGGTGTCACTAAATGCAAGCAAATGGAAGCAGAAACAGGAACAGAGAAATGGTAGCAAACAAAATAAGGAAGGCAAATGGAAGGTACATGAGGATAGGGAAATATCTTCTACCTATCATTAGCAGCTATAGCATCATTTGGTACAAAAAAACTAAACTAAAGATGCAGCCATGACGAGAGCATAAAAATACCCTGCTATTTATAACAAAACCTAATGAATTCGGTTGATAAAGCACAGCAGAAAATTGAGAGTGAAGAAATAGAGGGTTGCTGACAACAAAAACCACAGGTGGGATTGTAATGGGCTGTTGATGACAGACTGATTCAAAGACAATCTAACAAATTTTATTAATATTCAAATGCAAAATTGAAATTCATTTGAAGTACATATATTTTTTAGAATCTATTCAAAGGATTCTGGTGGAACATCAAAGTCTATACTCAATAATGTGCTGCATTTCATTGCTTCCACGAGTGTGCTACCCTTTTGTTGCAACACAAAATCAATTCAAAGAACAAATCATCCAATTAGACCCATTTACATTATAATTATCATAACTCGAGTACACAACATGTCAAACGTATAACCAAAGCAAAGAGCAGGAACTGTTATTGGCACAGTGATTGTGGCTGCAGTTGATGAGGTTGCAGCTACAGTTGCAACGGGCACTATAAAGCCTTGCTATTTTGACATTACTTTGTAGTACCTCAACCATACCCGTAAGAACTCTTATCCCTATCTCTGACTCTCTGAACCTCTCTCTCTCTCTCTCTCTCTCTCTCTCTTCTATATATGCATCTCACTTTGTCTGTTAGTCTCTCTCTCTCTTTTGCTTTGCGTGCATTATAATCAAGTAGCAAAGGTTTTTGCCACAGTTATTACAGACATCACGTAATTACGGTAACGAGGCTCATTAGCTGCGGCCAGGTTAAGGCTTACGCTTGAAAGAGCCGCACCAGATGCAGCAGCCAAAGGAACCGGCTGTGGCAGAGTCGGTTGCAACCACAGCGGTTGCCACTGACAGCAGCCTGTATATGTGTGCGTGTGTGTGAGTTAATACCTTGACTGCGCTTTTAAACAACAGACAATGTATAAATGCTTAACATGTTGACCACAGCAGACTTCAAGCATACACACACACACACGCACAGTCTTACACACACGTGTGTGTGGCTGCGATAGCTTCCTTTTGAGTTGTTGCAGCTGCAACGGCATTCGCTTGCTAATTGTAGCAGCATCTAATATGCTAGGGGCGCACATTTAGGCGCTGCTGCACGTACACTTCATTTGCCTAACCCCCCGTACACTTTGCCACCACTTTCTCCTGCCCTAGAACCACGAATGCTGCGGCACTTTAGCTCGTTTTGGCGGCACATGCTGCCACGTCACGTTGCCATGACATTGCCGCACTTTGAACACCCTTTAACTCTCCCTGCGTACCGTAATCCCTTCTCGAGAACCCTTTCCCCTTTGAGCACTTTGCCACTAACGAATTTGGCCCAAGCTGTTGGTAGCTGCACTTAACGATGCCAGCCCTCTCTCTCCCCTCCCCCCTCTTAACTGTTAGCTGTTAGCTGCCTTTTTGCCGCAATTTGCCTGCCACGGCTGCCACTGGTACAAAGTTTTTCAATCAATTTCATATGAAAAGTTTTTTCCCACACACACAGAGAGAGAGAGAGAGAAAGAGAGAGAGAGAGAGAGAGAGCGGAGAGTCACACATGTAGACCTGACACGACGTATGCTTCATATGGTTCATAAAAAACGCATGCGAATCCTCATAATTAAATTATGAATAAAATCTGTTTTAATTTGCAGCATTTAAAGGGAATTTATAAACATGAAATACATTTAACAGAGCTAACAGAGTTAACAGAGCGAATGCTTCGATTATTTTAGCTTTAACATGATCACCTCTGAATGACAACATAAGCATTTCTATTATTTAACAGAAGCATCTCTGTTAAATAACAACAGCATCTCTATTGTATTAACAGAAGAATCTATATTAATTAACAAAAGCATCTATATTAATTAAAAAAAGAATCTCTATTACCTCTGTTAAATAACAGCAGCATCCCTATTTTACTAAGAGGCCCACTTTATAAATTAACAGAAGCATCTCTATTACCTCTGTTAAATAACAACAGAATCTTTATGGTATTAACAGAAGAATCTATATTAACTAACAGAAGCATCTCTATTACCTCTGTTAAAGAAGAACAGAAGAATTTGCATTCTATTAACAAAATCATCTATACTATAATTTTGGTTCTGTTAAAAATAGAATTTTACGAATTAACAGATGCATGTTATTTATGAAATGTTCTATTATTTACAACAAGATGAAAGGGAAACCTAAAGTATTGACTATCATTCGATAAAAATAAAAGGGAAATTTTAATGTCCAATAAATGATTCATGGCTTAAAATATACCCTATAATTTTTAAGTTTCATTAAGCTATATACTTTGAAAACTAAATCCCTGCCTTAGCTTAAAGTGGCGTAATATGCAGTAAAGTCATAGAGCAACGCTAGAACTTTAACTCAATCAGTGTAATCTAAGCTATAATCTATAAACGATGAACGATACACGATATCGATATGTATATACATAGTTGTCTGAGCTTAAATGCCGTTCGCAGTCGTAACACGTTTTCATAATAGCCCCACCAAATGGCCTGCCATGGGCAATACGCAATCGTTCGATAAACTTACGTTGACCTCCATTCCGACCTCAACTTCAGCGTCTACTTTTACGTCTAGGTCTGTGTGCTCCGGCTGTTGTACGGCTGTTGTCCGGCTTCATATTGCCGTAGTCTATGTATTTTATTACCTGTTATTGTTGCACAATTGTTCGAATTGTTATTATTAATTGAGATCAGCGGCATTAACGACACCAATTCCAAGTGTCAAAATACAAAAATTATTGCGCCCCAACGACGGGTGGAAGCTCTATCCTTTGTATGTTGCGACTTTCGGGTTGGGTTACTTTTGAGTTAATTTTTCGATGGAAAGGGCTGTTGGAACTTCAGTGAAATTAGAAAGTTAGCAGCAATTAAACGGCGCTAATTAATGGACTTTATTTCTTTTGGATAATTTCAGTTACGCTTTGTTAAATTCTTTTTACAGGGCCACATAATACTGTTAGCAAACTTTCTAAAAGGAAAGTCCACCTTAAAGTTGCGCCGTCCATTGCATTATTACAGCAGCATAAAAAAGATGTAGATGTTTTCAACTGCATTTTTATAAGATGTTCCACTCTTCCAACAAACGTCTCTCTGGTGCTCTCACTACTATTCTCTTTAAAGTTGTTCAGCCTTTTTTCGCCTGGTTTTTTTTGGGCTCCAGCTCCTGTGCTTTTGTGATAAATGTAAATTAAACTTTATTAAAATGTTGTTACTTGGCAAGTTGCTAGGTTTTTTCCATCATTTTCTATGGCTTATGCCATTCCTATGCGTTGTCCCTGTCCCTGTTGCTGTTGCTGACTCTTTGTGGTTCGGTTTTGTTGTTAATGGGGAAGGGAGGGAGGTGTACAACTAAATTTAAAGTTATTGTAAAACTTGTTAAATTTCCTAGAACATTGTGTATACGACCTGTTGAACAAGAAGCTGAAGCTGTTCATTATGACCACAAGGCGCCCATTGAAAACGGAGTTCAAAGGTTTTTCTGAAAATTCTTTTGAACAAAATATATATAAAATATTCAATATTCAGCAATAGTTGAGAGCTTTAAGTCATTTATGTCTTAAAACTATAAACTATTTGTACGTTTGGTATGAGGATACTATTACGATGATTTAAATAAAATCGTTTCAATATAGTATATCGCTTTATTTAGTAATAATTAAGCGTGTTAATTATGTGTATGTATAGTTTGTGTTTATGTATGTATGTATGTATGTATGTATGTATGTATGTATGTATGTATGCTTATATTTAAAAGTCAACTTAATTTAATTCAATTTTAACCGATTTGCTTGAATTAGCGCTATTATATATTTAACAAACATTTGTAATTTTTTTGGTTTTGGTTTTTGTTTTGTATTTATAGTTTAAATGACATTAGTTTGTTGGATTTACGTTAGTTAAATGCTAATTATGAAACATTTAATTTACTTTTGTAAGGTAATTACATACAATTTGATTAGCGGTATTTTCTATTATATATATTATAGAATAATTATGTTTACTCTCTTCATTTGTGTATTTCGAATATCGGATTGAAATATTTAGCATGGGGCTCAGAGCGCAAAATACTTCAATCGTCGATATGCGATAAATACTACATATTATATATACATGTGTGTGTGTGTGTGTGTGTGTGTGTGTATACATATATATTTATATATAGTTTAGATTAGGTTTAGTAACTCGTATGCATATCGTATTAATCGTAGTTTGATGCAGCCTTCGCTTATCACTTAGATATATTATCATTATAACTATATAAACAGTCGACGATGCAGTCAAATAAAATCGTTCAATTTCAACAACAAACTTAATGCAATTATCGATTATAATGATCTAATAAACAAATCGGTATCATATTCATATACTCTATAGCTAAAAACAATGCTCTATTCTCTCTACTGAAGCATCGTATCAAAAAACTGTAATCAAAGCAAAGGCGAAAATATCTCTATGCATATGCTTATATACGTTTGCATTATCTTTAATCTTAACACTGAAACAAATTCCGAATCACTGCAGTATTACACACATATAGCATGAATAATGTACAAGTTATTCTTTAGTCTATATATATTTACACGCTTTATGCTTAATTCATTGCATAGTTACTATAGAAAAATTCGTAGTATCTGTCTGTGAGTTAAGTGCACCATACACCCACACCCCCACCCACACAAAATACCAACACACTCACAATACACTCACAACTATTGCACATATTTATACGCGTAATCACAATCAAAATCATATACGAATTCAATGCTTGACCGAACACCAACAGCATATCGCATGCCATCGTTCGTTGTGACGAATTTTGTATACTCTTTTCATAGCACCCTGTTATTTAGTTGGTATATAATACCATATACAACATTTGAAATAAAATTTAACTACGGCTAAGCAAATAATTGGATGAAATATACTTAGAATGGTTTACAAAAACTAAAGAGTATATTAAATATAATGTTAGCATCGTTTACAACTCTCTATACGAAATTTCATTGATATATCACTACAGTTCGCTGAGTTCACACAGTTAGAAGCAGAGTGGGCGCATGGAACGAGTACGTGTCCCTTTTTTGATATCTGCAGTGCTCTCTTCTATAGAGAAAAACATGAGCAAATTATCATAAGCTATGGGAGCGTATAAAAAGCGCTTGAAATATGTTTAGTCATGCCATTTGATTTGCGTTCGATTGGCTGGCTGTTTCACGCTACACTTAGAGCTACATAGGTATCATATATAGAAATATATGTAAAAATAGGCGAAAAAAAAGGTAGGGAAGGTTCTGAGTGTGCATAACAAATATAAAATATGAATGTAGCTGTGCATGTCTGTGCATATCTGACAGCTTTGGCATTGAGAGCTCTGAGCTCTGAGCTCTCAGCTGTGAATTACTAGCGAATCAACGGTGCGTATGAGTGATGCGCGAACGTTTTTCCCCTTTTTTTTTGTTTGTTTGCACGCAAATTTTTTTATGGTTGTTTTCATGTGGTTTTGTTCTCTCGGACTCTTGTATATATTTTTCTATACATTTGTATGCAATAGTTGGATGTGAGCATAATTTATCAAGCGTAAAAATACAACGTTATTATAATATGAATAATATTAGTAATAATAGTAATAATACTTATCATATCTTACAATGAGCTGTGGCTAAGCGTCGCCTAGCGCCACTACGTGGACGTGGGCGTGAGCGTGCGCGTGGACGTGGGTGTGGGCATGGGCTTGTTCGCGGCACTAGCCACGAGCTGGTGGTCTATGGCCCCACTCACCTCGTCCACAACCACCACAATTGCCTGGAAGTGCTCCTGTTGCTGTCGCTGCTCCACCACGGGCTGCTGTTGCTGCTGCTGTGGCTGCCTCAGTGCGCTGAGCAGGCGACTCCTCAGCTTGCTGCGACTGCGGCCAATAGTGACCTGGTGGTGGCTGGGTGGTTTGACCAGTTTTGTCTGCTACAGACTTGTCACATTTGTGGCATTGGTTGCGTTGATGGTCGTCAGTGTGACGACTTGTGGCTGCTTCTCTGGTGCCGCCGCAACCACAGAACGTTGCAGTCCATCCACACGGGCGGCGGTCAGCTCATCCTGTGCCACTGGTAGCCACTTGTCCAGGAATTTGGGACGAAAGAGCAGCGTGAAGGTGGTGCGAAACTGTTTACTCATCGAACAGTAGAGTATGAAATTAATGCTGGAATTGATCAGGGCCAACACATCCATGAGGTCGCCTGAAAGCGGGAAATATGAGAAGCTGAATAAATATTATCCGCTCTATATACCCTGTATACTCACTCAGTTTAAGGTAACACTGCATGTAGAAGGCATCGCCTATCACCGTGTTCAGCAGACCCATTATACCCTGTGGAAATTCTGTGATAAGAAAGAGCAACAGCACGGCGAGCAACATGCGTGTAGTGCGATCCGTTTGCTTCTCCTTCTCCAGCGTTTTGCTATTCTTGCGCGGCCTGTCCGCCGGTTTCCCGTTATTCACCACGGAGGACTTGGTGCCATTGGTGGCTGCAGGCGGTGGTTTGCTGGTAAGTTTCTTGCGCCTGCGCTTTGCCTCGAGCAGAGCGAGAATGAGTCGCACCGAGAGTATGGTCAGTGCAGTGCACGGAATCAGCTTGATTAACACACTGTAGATGAGGAAGGTAGCATTCTGCAGCGAGACATTGTGCAGAGCCAGATCACTGTGGTACAGCCGATAGACGGTCACATTGCGCATGACCTGAGAGACAGGTGGTAGGGGCGTGGTGGTGGTGGTGGTGGTGCTACTGCTGACATTGAGCCACTGTGTGTCGTTTGAAAGCAGACTACTGTAGGTGGCATTGAGCGCCTGTGTGGCAGCTACGGCGGCAGTCTGTATCTCGTTGTTATAGTCAATCACATACTGAGTCATCGCTATATTATTGATCATTTTGCCCTGCATATCGAACTGCTCCATCCACTCAGTGATGGCCGTGATCAGGTAGAGCGACGGCGACACCACCAACACGCATACCACATACGCCGTGGCAATGGTAATGATGGTCGTTCGCATGCCGCACCACAAGCGGTTCTTCTGCGGATAACCCACCGCAATGTAGCGCCACACGGCCAGCGTCACCGTCAGCCATATGGAGATGGTATGCAGTACCTGGGCAAAGATCGAATGGAACTTGATGAAGCACGCCCAGTTATAGCTCAGTTGCTCCTCGCGCGGCAACCGTGCACTTAGTATATAATCATGCACCGTATAGGGTATGTACTCAAGCATCACCGCTAGGTCAGCCACCGCTAGGCCTGTGAGTATGGCATTTGTGGGGGATCGCATCTCCTTCCGGGTGAGCACGATGATGTTCAGGGTGTTGGCCAGGGTCCCAAGTATGCAGACGATCAGCGAGACATAGCCGTGCATATTCTTATAGCTGCAAAGCAGAGAGAACGAGAGAGCAGCAGAGGGAACATGAGTAAGAGCACATATAGGTATGGGAATAGGAAAAACAAATTAATGTAAGAATACTACATCAGCTGACATCAATGACAATTTATCTTTGCTCTAGGCTGTGCCATGAATAATGAAATCGCGTGCCCGATGGAGCGAAGCGGAGGGGTGAAGAAATGTCACCTGTAAGTAATTGTAGCTTATGGTAATACGTGTGGGATGTGGCTTTAATTAGCTAAGCCAGTGTGTTAATGTGATTCTATGTGGTCTGTATCGTGATGCAGCCGAAAGTAATCCACACAGGGAATTGTAGGGTGTGGACGGCGGAGGGTCGGTATGCCAAGGGTGATTAAGGGGTAAGCGTAGGAGTGAGAGATGTAGGACATGTCTGTCTGTCTGTCTGGTTTGGCAATTAGATGTGTATCTAACACTTGGCTAGTTACTCATTGTATGTGTGCGTGTGCGTGTGTGTGCCAAAGACGTGCCAAATTGCCAAAGACAGCGTCAAGGCGACGCGCTTGACGCTGTCACGCCTCAGCCAGACGAACTCAAACACAGTTTAGCGACACGGAGCACCACTTATATACGTACGAATGAGATGTAGATGAAGAGAACCTGAGATGCAGAGGGCATGGCAATAGCAATGGGAATGGCACTACAGGAGACAAACAGACGAAGAAAAATTGTAACGCCAATGTGTCAACAATCATGCATAAGCACACAAACAGACAGTCAGACAGACTGCAAGTGAAGGCAAGGCAGCAAAAGAAAGCTTCAGAGAAAGAGAGCGAGAAAACATTTAAGAAAGTCAGATAGAGTAAGAGAGATATGTAGAGAGAGAGAGAGAGAGAGAGAGAGAGAGAGAGAGGTGTGATGCGTCGTGGGCAATTCAGTCAAGTGCAACCCTTTTAAGAGGCTACAACACAATTGGCATGGCAACGCGACGTATGCGCAATATTAACTATGGCACAGAGAAAACTTGAACCCAGAAAGTTGTGACACGCGGCACAAAACAAGCAATTAACATGAATAATAATCATATTGACGATGTTCATCGTCATAATGATAACGATGATGTCGATGTTGACGGTGATGATGTTGACGGTGATGGTGATGGTGATAATGTTGATGATGTTGACGGTGATGGTGATGGTGATAATGTTGATGATGCGTCGCTTTTGTGCAGCAAACGTCGTTTAATTTTCCACATGTGTCGCGACGCTTTCCCACGAATAAAAGGAAAAGTCAAACAAAATAATAAATTATTGTTACATTGCATAAGGTACGAGGACTCCAGGAAAGTACGACCAGTAGGGAGGGTATAGTGGAACAGAGCTATCAGGTCCAAGGGTCGAAGTCTGCGCCTGGGGCGTCCGACGCATGTCCTTCAATTTGTGATGGACAGCTTGTCGCAGCGGCACTTTTTCTAATAGCTTTTAACTAGTTTTCGACGTAGGCGTCCAGACGCACCGGAGGCGTGGCATGACCGCCTAGACAGCTGCTGTCTGCAGCTAGCAAACAAGCCCCCACAATACAAATTCAGTCTAACGACCTCGAGATACCCAGTATTCACTCCATATTTACTAATGTCTGCCCAATCCCACTATACCCATTTGATACGACTACAGGGTATAGCAAACCGATGTTTTTGTCGGCGGGCTGCAAGTTTAGAGCATCGATTCATCAAATTCATTTCGTGGGCCAGGAAAATGTCTCGCCACGCATACCATACCACATACCATGTCAGACCAAACCGTATCGAATTATCATCAGTGGCCCAGTACCCTGTACACAGTAACTGGTACCCAGTAACTGGTACCCGGTACCCGGTACACAGTAACCAATACCCAGTTTTACGCTGGGGTCGCACTTTGTCGGCTTTGCTGGGTTTAATTTATTGCGCTTGATAATCCATGTTGATGAATGGCGAAGGGCGAGGAATTGTTTTGTTCATTTGCCAAAGTTCGAGGCAGACAGACAGGACAGACAGGGGGTACGAACTGTGCGCGAGTGCAAGAGTGAGTGTACCTATGTCAGAGTCTACCTCTCTGCAGGAAGAGGGAGAGCGAGACCGAGACCGAGAGCCAGTCCATTGTGTCTGTCATTTGGGCATAGTTGAGCCATGTTGTTCTGTGTGCATGATATTTGTTGCTTTGTCGTTTTGTTGTTGTGGTCGAAATGAAAATGGT
The DNA here is from genome assembly GCA_037040025.1 of Sphaerogastrella javana. Taxonomy (NCBI): domain Eukaryota; kingdom Metazoa; phylum Arthropoda; class Insecta; order Diptera; family Drosophilidae; genus Sphaerogastrella; species Sphaerogastrella javana. Next base: position 47,383 of record JBANCZ010000065.1, on the reverse strand, counting down.
GTGTTAAACAAATCTTAAACTTTATGGCACCTTATGGGCATATATATATATATATATATCCTTTGCTCTACTTTTACAGCTGACCCAAAAAAAAAAAAAAAAAAAGACGAGGGCTGCATTTGCGGTTTAGCTCATTAACATTTTATCAACGTGGGAGCAGTTTTTGCTCTTAAAGAGCCCAGTTAAAATATTTCTTCACTTGAGTGTGAGTAGGATACCATAAGTATATATATGCTGGTAGTTGCTACATATACATATATGTCCCAGCAGCATCATGTCCCATAGTTTGAGGCAGGATTGTCCGGCTGAGCATAAGAAGGACTCACTATATAGTGTATACTCTCAGATGTGCAATATACTGAAATGAAGTTAATTCCATGTGGAGTGTGTCTCTACTAGAGGGAGAGTGTTGGTTATCGGTGGAGAATGAAGAATAGAGATTTCATAAGAAGCAACAACTGGAGTATTTCAATAAAAACGGAAACGCCAGTCAGGAACTTAACTTGGCTTTGCTAATGCAATTCTGTAGCTGCTGCTGTTTGTGGAAAATTGTTGTATTTCGCTCCGGTTTGTTTTTCATTGTAGAAAAACTGAAGCTGAAGTACAAGCAATAAACATTTCACTCCGGATGCAGCATGTAGCCACTTTGGAAGTTTGGTGGCAACTTTTAAATCTGCCTACGGCTAGAGAAAGGCAGGAGACACACACAGAGAGACAGAGAGAAGAAGTGAGGGGTAGTTGGCTGTTGCTCATCTTTCATATTGTGGCAAGTGTAATTTTTGTGGAACAACATAAAGCTAAGCACCGGATCAGGATCAGGGTCAGACTCTGCAGGCAACAAAAAAAAAAAAAACACGAAAGGAAAAATTGTAAGTGAAACTGAAAGTGAGCGAAATTTTCGAGTCAAACAAATTTTACAAAATTTATTATGTTTCCAAGGCTAACAAAGAGCATAAAATTTGTTTGCTCTGTGCTGCTCCGTTGTAGGCGCAAGCAACCAACCATCCATCCCCTTGGAGTCGAATCAAGTCCAATTGAGTCGCAGCAAATGCTGCAGGCTTAGTTGTACTGTATTTATAGAGCCCAACCCCCCTCACTGTAGTAGTACATACTATGTATGCTATATAAACGACAGTACGGCTGTCTGTCTGTTTTTTCTACTTCTGTTTTTTATGAGACACCCACCTCTACAGCACTATGGACGCTCTAAAAGAGACTAGCAGCTCGAAGTCTTATTCAATTCTCGACGACGTGTGTGTGTGTGGCATTAAAATGTTGCGATTGATATGGCATTTCCGTGGGATAACATAGACCAAATGCATATACTTAGCAGCATATTATGGGCCAAATAAATTTATCTACAGTTTTATTTGCAGCTTTTTATAGGCCTCACTTTTTATGGCAGAGCATAAAGCGCGAGCTTTTATGCCTTTTCAATGATATAGTATATCTCTGTTAAGTATTATCTGCTGTGTTATATGGCCTTTGCTGTTATGTTAATTTGCATTTTAGATTGAGTTTCAAATTTCATTTACATGTTGGTGCTAGTTTAGAATGTTATCGTTAAGTTATCGATACATTCTGCTGCTCACATTACTTGCAGGATGTTGCTCTGTTAACGCAAATGGTGTTCTGTTAATTACAGCTGCTGTTAAGGCATCGTTCGTGCTACTGTTATGTTCACAGTTTCTCACTCAAATTTCAATTGAATCTCTCGAGGCTTTAATAAAATCAAATTATTATTTTTATACACTTAAAAAAAATTCATATTTTTCTAAAATTACTGACCATAATTTGCATAAATATCGAAAGCTGCCAAAGGCTCCAAAAATTGCCGTTTAATTTGTGTTTATTTTACACCAAGTAAATTGCCAGTGCTCAGCATTATTTTAATATGATTTACTTTGTTGCTTTAGTATATTTTATTATCCTTTTTAAAACATAAATAATTCTACTTATTATTTTAGGCACAGCTGCTTAAAAGGCGAAGGCCACGTCTCTGACTCTTTAAGACAAACACCCCAACACCCCCACATCCTCTCAAAAAACAAAACCGTAATCGATTTTTGATGTTATACTGCGAGCTGCTTCAATTTAACAGAATACTGTTTATGTTATTGTTGTTGCAGTTGTTGTTGCTGTTGTTGCTGTGGCGCTTGCCTGTAGCCTTGAGGAACACCACCTTGCGCCGGAGTCGGCGTTGACGCTGACATTGACATTGGCTAGAAGCAGCAGCAGCAGCAGCAGCAGAAACTGCGACAAAAGCAGAGACAGAAGCAAAAACAGAGGTAGTAGAGCTAGAGGTAGCTGTAGAATATTAGAAGCAGACCTGACATTGCAAAGACAGCGCTGATGGCAGAGAGGGAAGGTAGACCAAGGACTTACCTCGTATGGAAATTATCCATGCCGCGGCCGCAGTAGAGCGGCGTCGTCTCATTGTTGCCGCTAGTCATTATTGTTGTTGCTGTTGCTGCTGTTGTTGGTGTTGCTGTTGCTGTTACTGTTGTTGACACTGTCTATTGTTGGTGTTGTCGCTGGCGGAGAGTGAATGCAGCGAGTCTGACCAAGGCCAATGGCGCATGCATGGAATGCGCCGCCCGCAGACGCATTAATAATTCAATATGTCGACTATGTACAGTTGTACAGTTAGACAGATATATATATGTATATATATAGATATATGCAGTTGTACAGATATGCACTATATATGCATGTGCATGAGCATTTCATAAGTGCCTGTAAATAAAAGAGAGATGGTCAAAATTAGTAAGACTTGTACTAAATGATTGTTGTGGGCATTTCCAACTGCCACGCCCATTCGCCTTAGTATTAGTAGCAAGTTAAGTTAGTTAAGTTAAGCAGTCACAAATCAAATTAGAGCTAACATCATCAGTAGTGGTATGCCAGGGCTACAAGCGCAGCATAAGGCAGCTGAGACCCTAAGAGCAATTACTAGCCCTTACTTCGTTTCCTTTTCCATTCTGTCTCTCTCTCTCTCTCTCTTCCCCCTCTTTTCCGGACACTCTCTTTAGCAGACGGTCATATATAACTATGGCTAGTGCTAAATTAGATTTGTTTGCAGCTAAATGCATTCCCTGCATAAATGTTATCTATCTCTATCATTGTGACTGTAGCTCCTGCTGTTACCCATTCTCTCTCTCTCTCTCTCCTTCTCTATCTCTTGCTCTCTTTCTTTTTCTTTGTCTGCTGCTGCTGCTGCAGTGCATCGCGTGGGCTATTTGTTAGCTGTCGGCGTTGCCAGAGATTTTAATTGCATTTGTGCAACGACAGCTGCACGTGGCAGCCCTGGGGCCTGAGGATGAAGCCCAGTCGCTGCAATTAACACGTTATATGAGGCATGAAATGGCAAACACTACCGAAAACTAAGCTCTTTAAATAAATCATGCTGTGCCAGATCATTAAATCCATACGCAATTCTATGCTAAACTCTGTCCCAATCTCCAGAATACATAAAGAATTTATAAATAATGGTCATAATGCATAAATTGCGTTAATTTCTGAATTATTGCATAGCAAAAAATAGCAATATGTCCATTAACAGACTGCGTACAGTGGAGCTTCATGTCAAAGACGAGGCATTCTGTTATTGTACAGCCACAGTTGCAATAACATTTAAAGAGTTATCTTTTATCTACAGTAACGGTGTTATATTATATTAACAGTACAATGTTATGTTACATTAACAGTACAGTGTTGTTATTAATACTGTTACTTAACAGCATTATGATACATTTACAGCGTTCTGTTACTCTAAAGGGTTCCGGATTCGTTAACAGTGAATATAACAGTAATAATGAAATTAGGATGCCACTTAAAGCTTTGACAACGGCGTTGCCAGATGATTGCCATTCACCATTGTGTGAAGCGAAATTAAACTTGTCAAAAATGAGCAAAATAATCAAAAAATTGATTTGACAAATATGATGTAAATTTATGCGAGCTCTCTCACAGTGATTGGCATGTCATAATTAATACTACTGACTATTATAATTCGCTGATACGCATTAATTAACTCAATTAATATGCCGTATAATAATAGATGCGAGTTTTTATGTGCGCGCATTTTGCTTAATTAAATTCCAAATTCCATACATAAAAATTGTTTGTGTATCGCAGCAGAAGAACGGAACAACAGAACAAATTCGTATAGTTATGTAATTTTATGAGCGCTTATTAATACGGCTTTAATTACAGCATAACATAGCACATATTTATGTGCATTACTAAGTATACGTGTGTGTGTGTGTGTAATGTAATGATAAATGTAATGTTTTATGTGTGGGGAAAATTACATTTCTTTTCCTCTGCTTGGCAAATGGCGTCGAATCAATGGGCACAGACCTAACAAGCAACAGACGTAACATATTGGTCAGCAGAGAGGAGGGCTGAAGGAGAGAGAAAGAAAGGCAGAGAGTGTGAATGAGACAGGGAGATGGATATATGGCCATTGTTGAAAGAGCGGATTCACATATACAGCCATCAATGCGCATCAATTACGCAACAAGAACTTAATTTAGCGCATGAAAAGCGTTTTAATAACACACACAGACACACACACACACATAATAACACAATAAATTGTAACGTAAATGAGAAAATTGAAAACGCAACTGATTTCCGCTCAAAGGCAGCAACAGGAGCAGGAGCAGGAGCTCCAACGGTGCTCGCTTTCTAGCTTGAGTTGATTGAATGGACCAAAGCACAACACGATGAGAGCTCTTTGAATGTGTGTGTGTGTGTGTATGGAAGGGAGAGGTAGTTCTTTGTCTGTGTCCAGGTGGAGGCCAAAAATCGCCGCCTTTCATTACATTTTCCGGCATGTGGGCAGCCCTGTGCGAGTGGGCGTGGCAGTGACAATGACAGTGAGGGGCAAAGTGCATAAATCAGAAATGAGGAACCTGCAGCATTCTTTGTGCTCTGTGCTTTGTGCTTTATGCCGAAAAAGCACCGACAGTGACTGGACTCAATCACAGCTGCCACGCCCACAAGCCCCCACCCGTTCAGTCAAAGTACGCCTCCGCCTCACTGTTTGACATTTGATTTATGCAGCCAGGCATAGATAGTATGTGACCAGTGGGCCATAGATCGATGACGAGAGGAGAGGGGTGTGGTTGCTGCGCCTTTAAGCAGTTTCTCACCCGTTTCAAGTTCTCCTCCCGCAGCTTAAAATTAATATGCACTTCATGCTATTGATTACATTTATTGATTTGATTTTGTTTACACTCGATGCTCCCGCTGTGTAAACAAAAAGGGCAACGAATTCAGGGTAGAGGCAGATGGCAAATAGAGAGAGGGAAAGCGAGTGAAGGTTGGAGAGAGAGAATGAAAGTGGAAGAGAGAGGTAGGCGGAGTAGGGAGGAGGGAGCTCTTTTGCCACTGTTTGTTTACATTACACGACTCGAATGCTCTGCCATTGGCATTATTTTAAATTGTTTTTTAAATGGCCAGCAAACAGCGCAAATTCGCACTGTAAGTGAAAAGTTTAAGGGTAGCTCCCCTACCCACTCCGAGCACATTGAATGGGCTGAATGGGTGGCAAAAGAACAGCGATTCCTTTTCTTTTCTTAGAAGGAACGAATGAAGAAAAAACAGCAGCTCCCAAATGCGGAAGTTTACGTTTGATTTGCTGATTGGCATTTGATGATTGATCAAGTTTATAAAGTTGTACGAGTGAATGCGGCTTAAACTTATGGCAATTACAGTCAATATAACAGCAGGACAGCAGGGCAGAACTTTCAACAGTGGCTGTTATAGAGAATGCGAATCTGTCTCTTTGAACAAACAGTAACTGATAATCTATATTATAACCTATTACAGCATTAATTAAAACATCTTTTATAGTTTATATTAGAGCATTCTTTACATTAACTTTTGCAGGAAATGTTACAAAAACTGTTATAGAAACTATTATAGGAACTGTTACAGAAACTGTTATGTAAACTGTTACAGAACTGTTATAACATCTTGTACAATAACTGTTGCAGAAGAGAGTATATTAACAGCATCTGTAAAATCTTTTTTCAATTTTTAATTGATTTGCTGTTTGATCAACGACATAAACTGTAGAGAATATATCATTACGCTGGGGAAATTTGCAGGAAATGTCTTTATACTTATATTTCTTTGTTTGCTGTCTTAAACGATTGTGCAATTAACTTGTAAAAATGCAACAGTCAGCTACGATTTCTCATTATTTATGCGACTTTTCTCTTTATCTGGTAGATTTTGCAGTTTTCCCGCTGTGCTCTCTCTCTCTTACACTCTCTCTCCCTACTAGTCTTCCTGTCACTGTCTCTCTAGTTGTCCCTCTCGCTGTCTCCACTGTCTGTCGTTTTGTCTCTGTTAGTGACAATTGCTATAGAACAACAGTTGCCGTTGGCTCCTGGGGGTAACATAAGAGATTGGGGACAAGAAACACTTAAACTTGCATGAATAATGCATGTGCGTCTATATATAACCCCATCCCCTCCCTCAAGCAGCTCGACAGCGTTGCCATACTGGTGTAAATCTAACTTTAATTGCTTGAATCTGCACTTTTGCATTATAGAAAACAGCATCAGCATCAGCAGCAGCGGCAGCAGAAGCATCTGTTGTTAGCAGATGCGTTTTAGTCATGTTTTGTCTGGATTTTTTAACATAACGCAGCAAAAAAAATGTATAGTCGTATATAGTCGGCCATGATGAACGAGAGAGAGAGAGAGAGAGAGAGAGAAAGAGAGATATGTATATAGTGCGTGTGCGAATAAGAGAAGCTGGATATTGCTGCTGATGCCACTTGAGCACACAGAGCGAAGCAAGCAGCACGTTTGTTGGTCATTGGACATGACTTTATACACATATACCAACACAGATACAGTCAAACAAACACAAATGCAAACAGAGGGACAAAGATAGTAGGAATTACAGAGAGAGCGAGATAAAAACAGAGATAGAGAGAGAAAGAGATAGCTAGAGAAATACTGTTACATTGTGCAAATATTGTGCCAGACTTACTTAAAGCCTCTCGTCTCTCTATATACAACCCTGCTGACATGTAGCATCCTAACAAATTTCCGCTCGCTGTCCTCTACACAATCTCATCTCGTTGATGACGAATCTGACTACGTTCTGCCCACACCGCCCAACTTTCCCGGCCACGCCCACACTCACTTTTGTTCCGGTTTAGCAGAGCAGCTAACCAAAATACATTAATATATATATTACGAAAATCTCCATCAAAATGCAAAAATCATTGCATTCAATGTTCAAACCGAAACAAAATTTCCAACACTTCTCTACCTCTACCGCTTTCCGCTTTTTCCTCTCCCTGTACTGCTTCAAATTGTAGCTTTTCATATGTTTCGCACCTTCAAAATTGGCTAAAATTATGCAAACATATTAAATCCATTGTTTAACAGCATTATGTGGCCATAAGCTTTTTCTATTGTGTCAATAAAGCGAATTTAGCAGAGCTCAAACACATTATTCGTGTGACATTGTCAAATTCCACTTTTGTTGGGAAATTCTAAATTTATAACACTTATAAATTTATAAAGTAAATATTTCTATGAGATAATAATAATAGATATAATAATTGCATTTATTTTAATTTCATTTAATATGAATTTATTTTTGCTTAGCAAATAAAACGATAAACTAATCCTAAATCAAACTTTCTATATTTTCTAAAAATTAAGCTATTAAATATTTTGTTCTATATGATGCATTGAGTTGTTTGCTATCAGCTATGTTTATAGGAAGCAACCACCAGTAAATGTATTCTTTTCATTCGCGGTTAAACACTTTACAACAAAACCCTTCTTTTCCTTTATTTATGCTTATCCTTTGCCTATTCATTATACTCCCAAGCTTCTTCTAAAATTTGTGGAATTTTTTCACATTTTTCTAAAACATATTCAACATAATTTCATTTATCAAAATGTCTAGGTCTAACATGACTTGGCACATTTTCCGCTTACAGGACTACAAAATACGCCTACGATTTGTGGGCTTAATTAGGGAGCAGGTGGGGCACAGTGGGGCAGGTGGAGGCTTCAATTTATTGCCATGTCAGGCTGAGTTGCATTGTCTGATTAATGAGGTAAATGTAAAGCATGTAAGAAATGTAGGAGAAATGTAGAAGAAATGTAAGAGAAATTTAAAGAATGCTGTGTGCGCCACACGACGATTGTTTCCATTGTATATCAATTTTCGCATTTCGATTTCGCTGTTGGTGTTGCTCTTGTTTCATCATATGGCTCAAACACACAGGTAGCGAAGGTGGGAAAGGTGGGGCAGTAGGGGAAGGTGGCACAGGTGTTAGCAGGTGATAGCGAAGCGTGACCTTGTAATTGTCGCTGCCAATAATTCAAATGTCACTTCAGTTTCACATTGTGTGTGTTTGTGTTTGATGCCTTTTTTTTTGTTTGTTGCACTTGTTGTGGCTGTTGCCGTGGGCGTGTCTCATTTGAAATTGCTTTTTTAGGGCGTAAACGAACTGAATTTCTTAAGAAAAATATGTAACTCCGCCACACAACATGTAAAAAGTATTTTTAAGCCATGTAAATGCCTCTTTTGTGTCTGTCTGTCGCCCATTCCATTTGTTTCTCTTTCTCTCTCCCCCCTGCCTCTATCTATCATTCTGTGTGTTGCACATTATACTTATTCAATGTTTTTGTGCTTGTCACGCATACGTCATGTTGTCTGCGAGAATGCGGGCAGACATTTGACAAAAGAAAAAGAAAAACCAAGCAAAACCAAACGTAACGAAACATTAAAAGGCAAGTGCAATAGTCGCATGCAATCGACAGAAAAACACCCTGTAATTTATAAACCAATAGGTATACAGTGATGCTTTAATAGAACATCATCTTCAGACATTAAAAGTAGCATGAATTCAAATAAGAATTGAAATGGAAATTCATAATATAGGGGATGAACAACTGATGTATCCAGATACACACACAGATTCCCCTATTGCTCACATTCGCACAAACTTATTATGCCCGTTCCGTAGCTTCCAATGAGAACAAATCTCACATAATACAAAATAAGTAGAAGGACAAGAAAGAGAAAAAGCATGAACAGCAGCAGTGGAAAATGTGGAAAAACTTCTTTGGTATTTGCATATATCACATGAGCAATTTATCTAAAGATATGCGAGCGAGCAGCAAAGTAAAAGTATATGCTATATACTCTATATATATATACATATATATGGCGTACATCCTGCCCGTAGTTTCTCAAAGTAAAAATTCAAAGTTTGCAACCGGATGCCTGCGAGATTCTTGGCACAAATTAAAACTGCATCAGAATTGTGCAACTCAAGAACGCTTTAATGTGCATCCATAGTTACACTCGCATATCTGTGATCCACATATTAAATACATACGTATTTTCGTAGTGTAGTTCAGGTGGATATTTGATTTAATTTGATGCTATTCAATGCATTTGTACGTGTTCAAGTGCCTGACTCATGCTGTTGCTGCTCCTGCCTAATCAGGCCAATTCCAAATTCAGGCTAAAACAATCTGTTCAGTTATCAATGCAATTACACATGAGTTCATATACACGCACACATATTATATATACAATTTAGCAGACTTATCAATGACATAGTGTGTAATTTTCACAGACCAAAAACCACAGCCACATTGGAAAAGTTTGATAGCGAGAGACTGGGAGAGGGACAGTTCCGCTGTTTGCCCTTTGCTCTACTCCTCAAACATTTGTTGCCGGTTGCAAATGTGCTAACCTGACCCAAGGACCACTTAACTACTTTTCAACAACCACCCTCCCCTGCAATCACCCCTGCGTTCTATTCTACGAAAGTTTCCCATGTGTGTAAGAGAACAGTTCGCTCTGATGCAGTATGTTTGCCCTAAGATGAAACGTTTGCAGTGGATGCATTCAGCGGAATAACAAAGCTGCTGTTAATTGAGCGAGGGCAAAAGTGAAACGAAGAGCTAGAGCTAGAGCCAGAGTCAAGTTCAAAAGGTACAACACTTGGGAAACTATCGTTAGTACTATCGTTAGGGTAGTTGTAAAACAATTTTGTTAATGGTTTGACGCCTTTCGAGTAGTAGAGGTAAACTTTCATTGCTGTGACTACTCCTTCAATGGATGCATTCTATTTACGTTCTGCAATTAGTTTTACGATAGTTTTACCGATAGTACAGTTTAGCTTAATGTGCACTCTAATTGCTGCCGTAATTGATTGATTTTCAAACCATTTTATGGCTTCATTTATTTAGTTATTAAATACATTCATGCATTCACTTAATAACATATCACTTATATTGAAATCAATTCAATTTTCACCTGTCCTGAAAATGGACAATGGTTGAGGTTTCTGTTCAATGTTAACAATTGGCTGCGACTTGAGAGCTTCACAATTTGCTTTCATGTCGCCAGTTGGGCGTCGTCTTGTGGACGTGGGCGTGGTCAAGTGAGCAAGCAGTCTACCATTAAGTAGAACCGTGTCTTAAGGGCAACTGACAACGCTCCGAGGGACTCATTCAGAGCTCAATACAAGGTCAGAGAGGTGTGAAAATGCAAATTCCGACTAATTAAAAATAATCAAATAAATAGATATAGTCTCAACGTTTATTATAGAGGAATAACCTGTTATTATTTGTCTGACATTTACAAATTAAAAACTAGTTAACCTGATGCGCCCTTTTTAATATTACAGGGTATACAAACCGTTCAAAATACTGACGAATCGAAATGAAAAATGTTTACTAAGCTCAAATGTTGACCTTGTAGCGGCGCCGAAGAGTTCAAATCGAAGTCGAGGCGTAAAAGCTCAATCAATTGGAAATTATGAAAAGTATTTTATGGTCTAACAATTTATTTGGTTTTGTAGGGTATCAGCAGAAGTGCATTAAATTCTTAAAGTTTTTGCTGTGAAACTTTTGTCGGCACGAGCAGCTCAAACTTTCGCGACTAAAGCGCTTAATATAAAGCCTCCAAAATTTATGCAAAATGTCCGAAATGTTCGAAAAGTGCTCAAAAAGAGCTTAAAACTTACATGGTTTTTAATTAATTAAAACATGTCGCAACTTACATAGTCTTGTCATAACTTTTGTTTTTGTAGAATTCAATTGTAACTTTAAGCAAACTTTACTTTAAGCAGACTGCAAAGCGTGCTGGAAGCACGGATGGAAGGAAGGAAGGAAATGCATTTGAGGCGTTAAATGTCTTAGCGTAAACAATGAGAATTTTCTGAAAAAATCCCCCAAGCCTCGACAAAGCGCAGATAATGGCAGGCGGAAGTGTCGTGTCCTGTCGCGTCGAGGCGTATAGAGAGGGCGTGGCATGGCATTACGTCCACAGCGGAAATGACACTTTACATTGCACAAATGTTTGCCAAAGCGCAATAAAGGCCACAAGCGAAAATTACATGAAAATTGAGATAAATGCAGATTGTAATACACTTTCGCGTAATGAAAATTTACAAAAAAAAAAAAAAATAATAAATAAATAAATAACCCCCGAACAGTCGAACGCAACCGACATGCAGATACTTTGATCCACAACTGCGTATAACAAAGCGTTTATTTTAAATTATTTCAATTACGAATTTAGCATGTTTATATCGATGCTCGCTTTAGTTTAACAACAACTTATAGTTCCAGTAAATCTAAGTTTATATTTATATATCGTCTTACCCCAAATTACCTCATCAAAATGAGCTACAGGATGCAACCTTGAAGTAAAAAAAAAAATTAAACTGGAGGCAGCTGTATGAGACCGCTGAACCAGAGGCGTGGATGGGAGCGGGGGGTGCGCATCCGTGGCTGCGTGGGAGTCAATGGATAATAATTCAAATGAATTACTGACGGTGCGCCCCAGGGATCAGAACAAATGAGTGTGAGAGGAGCTGGAGCCGGAGCTGGAGAGAAAGCTTTGCATTTGGTTTATTTTACTTTATATTTTTTTTCCTTTATTTTTCTTCTTTATATTTTGATATTCCATGGAGACGGAGCTGAAGACAAGCGCGAGTTGTCATAGCCCAATATAAATGCCTGGCAGGACATTGCGTTGTGATTTTTACTGACAACTACAAGACACAAGGGAAAGTGTCAAAAAGACGGAGGTAGAGAGAGAAAGAGAGAGAGGGAGGGAGAGAAAGAGAGATTAGGTAGGGGAAGCTGTATGTTAAATGAAATGAGGCAGCGACTCTCAGCACTGAGACTCAGTTAAGATGCCAACAACTGCGGCAGCATAGTTAGCATTAACAATTGTTGTTCTTATTGTTGTTGCTTCTCTTTTGTGGTTGTTGTAGTTTCTGTTGCTGTTATTGTTATTGTTGCTGTTGTTGCTGTTGTTGTTGTTGCTGTTGTTGCTGTTGTTGTTGTTGATGTTGCTGTTGTTGCTGTTGTTTGTCGCTCTCAGCGTTAAAGTAAACGACATTAATGGAAACATCAAAGTAATTTGATTGCATTTTGCCACAATGGATACGAATGAATCGAGCCCAGGACCAGGACCAACTGCTGACAGATGACAAGGCAAATATACACAAACACACATATATACACACACACACATATATGTATCTATATAGATACATGTAGCCATGTATATGAGCAGTTATCATGAGTAACAAATGACAACACAGGAGACACCAGCTACCAGATACCAGCTACCAGCTACTACCAGCTTCTACCAGCAGCAAGCAGCGCCTGCTGCTTTGTCATTGATAGCCGCCTCTGCTATCTGAGAGTCGCCTGCCCGCTGTGGCTGCTCCTGCGGTTAGTACTCCTGTTTTCTCCTCTCCCACTGCTGCTGCTGCTACTCAATCTCCAGCTGGTATGCCTATTTCGGCTACTACTGCTGTGACTGCTCCTATTCCTACTCTTTCCTAAGTCAGTTCTTTGTGTCGCGTGTGGGCGTGTGGGTGTGTGTGTGTGTGTGTGTGGGTCAATGTTGTGTTAATTTCATTTGCAAGCCCCAAAAATAGACAGACAAATGGCATGACAGAGTGTATATAGCCACAAAATGCCCACAGCGCAAACATAATTATATATACATATAGTATATGGTTACAGACCAGAGTCTGTGGGACAAATTACAGCCATGCTCTCAAACGATTCACTAAACTAAACTGAACGCAACTAAATTTAGTCTTATGATCTGCTTAAATTTATGACAAGTTCTCAAAGCCTTTCCAATACCGATAAATTATTCACATTGCCAGTCTGCAAAATGTTCATCTCCTCATTAAATATACATCAGAGTCAATGTCTACTATGCCTAAGCATAGACAACAGGGCAGCACTGACGGAACAGTCGAACAGAACCAATCCAAAAATTTGAATTATCTTGGACAGTAATATATTTATGGTTACATTTATACATATCACAATTCAGAGATCTACAAATGAATGTATTGCAAACACCCAGAGTGCAATAAATCGTCATATGATGCACAATAACCGATTATATTCCTATAAATTTCGACTTAATCAAACCAATAAAAGTGAAATGTAATGTGAAAATTAATCATATGATTAAATAATCAATTAATAGATCCATCCCCACCAACGATTGCTTTGTATAGGATGCATATTTCATAGTCTGTCCAGCGATACACACAAACCTGTCACACCCTGTTTTAGTGACATTTTTCAAATAATGCACACCTGAGTTACACCTTTCTTGGCTCGGTCTCTCGCCTCGTATTTATTTATGAATTTTGCAGACCTTAAATTCGGGCAGACGAGTGTTTTATTAAAATTTATGAGTGTTCTGCATAAATCAGGCACAGCTTTAGCCATCGCCAAACAGTGCTTTAAATTATGCAACAAACAATTTTACTAAATTACCATATTTCGACTTGAATATTTTATTTAAAAAGTATAGAAAATGCAAAATAAAAAAAACCGATAAAAAAGGGAGAAAAAAACATATACCAAGTCTATTTTTGGGCACACATATGTCTCACACACACACATACATCCTTTACTTGCTCTTTTTTATGGAAATTTTTTTTTTACTTAGCCTGTGCCAAAATTGTTTTAGTCCTTTCGCTCTGCGGTTAAATACACGACCGTGCACGCATGCATTCCTTTCAAGGGTCGAGAGAGTTCTGTTTATCCTTATCCTTACCTCTATCTCTATCCCTATCACAGTCCCTAATCGTATTTGCTTTGTTTGCATCGCCTTTTGTTGTCCATTTTTTTTGGTGTTGGCATGTTTGGTATTTGGACTTGAAGCTGCCACAAATTGAGTTGCAGCAAGTTGGGGCCGCAGGCCTGATTGATTTTCCAAATGTGTGGAAGTTCATTTGCCTGTTTAATATTCAATTAAGTTGTTTCAAGTGCGCCTAGTCGGACCCAACTTACCAAATTCACAAGTCTACAAGCAAAAAAAAATTTGAATTTGTTCATTGCACGCATATGTTTTGCTTTGCTTCCAGCTCCAGGGCATACTATATGCAAAGCATTTTAAATCAAGCACTGATTATTATTCCATTGGCTGTTTGTACAGGCTTCTAATAAGTGCCTTTTATTATATTTATTATGCAAAAATTAGCTTAGGAGAAGCTCACCTACACTCGCCAGCTGCCTCCGGTAGATACATATCTATGTATTCGCTGCTTATGCCCACATACTTAAGTATATATGTATATGTGTATATATATATATTTATATTTGACATGTCGACCTTAACTCTCTGAACTCTTCAAGCCAAAGATCAAGCGCTAGCAGGCAGCATTTTTACGCGCATTAGCTGCTCGTTTTACAATGTTTGCGGCTAAAAAAAAAAACAGAGAAAGACCAAAAGTGATGCATACCAGCGGATCAGTCGGATACAATCGACAGTAAAGAACCTTGGAATTGACTGTAAATTGGATTACTGTTTTCTTTACCTCATTTATTAAACAACATTCGATTAGGCTACAATGTAGAGGTCAAATTGAATTACTAAAACACCAAAACAATACACATTGTGTAGGAAACATTCCCATAAACCTATCAGACACTGTTTGGGACTCTATCAAACAGCTGCAGGGCATGAAAAGACGCAGATATGCGCAAAATTTTTAAGCATGAAAGCAAATAAAACGCATACGATGCGTGGGCTCCACAGGCTGTCAAATGTATGAATTATGTTACAGGGTGTACGGGGGTACGCCCAAGCGGGATTTATATGAGTAGAGAGTAGCCCCTTTTATTTTGTTGACTCAAAAAATAAAAACCCCCACAGCAAGGGTAGTCTGGGGGGTAGCGTCAAGTTAGCTGGAAAACGCTGAGGCAGGCATCTTTCGGAATTGAGTGAAATGCGAGGCAAGGTCAAGTGTGAGGCAGGACCTTTAAAAAAAGTGGGCGTGGGCATTGAAAGGGCGTCTATATCTTTTGTATAATGCTTTAGAATGTTAATTTTGCATGAGCTGAGCTCTGAGACCTGCGCCCACTTATTCTTGCTGCTGCTACTACCGCTGACCACTCGACAATTTCCATCGTCATCGTCGTCTCCATCGTCATCGTTGTCAGAAGTCGTAACAAGAAATATTTGATGCGCCTACGTGTCGGCCATGGCTAATTTATTATACAAGTCGCAGGCAACGGCTACTACTACTACTACTACTTATATATATATTTGCCTTTTCAGCAGCAGTAGTTTTGTTGATCTTTCAGCCGCCTTACTTCCTCCTCCCTCCTCAATCAATTGCCAACAGTTGGCAATTTTATCGCAACGACAGAGAGGAAATTATTATGACAACTCTACCACCAACTCACCTAAAGCGACAGGAGAGACACTCACAGCGCTCTTTGTCGCATTCACAACATTCACTTAACATTTGATTGATGTGCGTCTTTAATTTCGACTGCCCCCAAATCCACTTAAAGAGGCTACAATACTTTGAAGCTTAATCTCCCCACTCTCTCTCTCTCTCTGTTCTACCTCTCTCTTAGCCACATTTCTGCCTGAAATCGACTCAACTGGAGCTGTTACAGTGGCCAAATTTATTATGTAGATAGCTGTAAATCATAAGTTGATTAAGTTCCCTAGCACGAATAACATTGGGTAGGGTATTTCGCTGTCGAGTCATTCCACCTGAGTACGAATTGAGTGTAAGTTAAATGATTTAGTACGTGCATGTCATTAAGTCTGCAGTTTGTTAGAAAAATAACCCAAAATTTCCGTATACGCGCACTCCAACTTCCTTAACTCTGCACTTAACGTCACTTTTCCAGCCTTAACTTCCTTACCTTTTCTCCAACTAAAACTAGACTCTAGTGCTGGAACTAAAGTAGAGCTCGACTAGTCCCAGAGCAGTGCCATCCGGCGGCGTCTGCTAATTAAGTTTCTCAGACAGTGGCCAGTGCAAAGAACAGTCGAAGAGCAGTTGGTGGGACTGGGTGGTTGAAAGGACATTAGCACTTCACACATCATGCTGCTTACACACAACATGCAGAGTGTGGCAAGCTTGTACTAGCTGCCACACGCCAAATGTCATCAACACTAATGGCATAATTTGAAATCTACTTAGCGTAGTGGCAACATTTTCGCTGTTTCTCTTAATTATTTGACGCATTTTGCCACAAGGCATAACAAGGCTCTAACAGGGCAGCAAACAGCAGGCAAAAGGCAGCAGCCAGCAGGCTGGGATTGAACCAGGCGAGAGGGCGTGCCACATGCTGTGGCATAGGGACAGGACAGCAGCGCTTTAATTAACAATGAGGCAAACCTAATTGAATTATGTTGTGTTGAGCTTGAGAATTTGTCACAGCACACTCTATAGTCACACTCATAGTTACACTCACACATAAACTCACAGTCACAGTCACAGCGAAAGTTTCACGCACAGTCACTGTTAACGGTACATTTACAAGCCGGACATTTTGAACAGCACAGAGAGAAAATTTGTCAAGTTGTTTGCACTTATTTACCCCTTACCAGAGCGTGAGGTAGTTGGAAAGGGCAAGTGAGAAAGAGAGTAAGAGTGTTATATAGATACACAGATGTATTGAGAAAAAGATTTATATAGAGAGAGGATGGAGAGTGCGAATTAAGGGTGTAAAAAAGTGCCTACCCCACTCATTAAGTAAGCACTGGCCCCTATGCTCGGCAATGCAGTAAATCTTCGCCCTCACAGCTTTGGGTCTGGCTTGAATAGGTTGGCTGTTACGAGGTCACCCGTAGCACTATAGTTCCATTCTAGTATTTAATGTTACGTTCATTCTCGCTATTTTACCAGTGACACAGAGCTTGAGGCCATCAATAGGGGAAATTAGCGCCATTCCTCTTTTAGAATTATATTCAGGGTCTGGGTTTACAATGAACACATTTATTAAAGTTTTGGATCCTTCCCTTATATCGTACATTCTCATTTTTAGTAAAACGGGATAAGTGCTAGTCGAGCAAACTCAACAACATTCATTGCTCTGGTATATATGTATGCTATATATTTTAATATATATATAGTGTGTATACATCCAGACTAACCATCGTCCCCCCAACAACAGTTGCTTTAATTGATAAACGTGACAAACTTTCATAATTTTTGTGCAGGCCGAAAACAAATAGAAATAAATGTGCAAGAAATATATATATTTACCAACGTCCAGACGGGCCTAATACTTTATTATTTCTCCACTCTAATTATGCGCTACAGTAGAGGCCATTAAAATGTGATTACTTAGTGTAATAACAGCAGCGGCAAACGAGCGGGCGAACGGGTCGAAGTGAGTAAAAGTGGAAGAGAGACAGAGAGAGAGAGAGAGTTAAGGGCAAAAGCAAACAAGTTGCTGATTAGTAAAACGATTTCATTGTGGCCCCAAGTGGAGTCCCAATCAATCAGTTCGTATTAATTATTTAAGTGCCGCTCTATCGGAAACACAAATATGATATAAACTCCTGCTGCAAATGATGTATTTTTCTAGGCATAATCGAACGAAATCGAAATCGAAGTCAAAGTCGATGTATAAGTTAGAGCTCTCTTTATTATCCACTCAACTATAATAGTCGAGGGAGGGGTGGCATGGTGAGTCAATCAAAGCATTTATGAGGCGAATATGGCGTATGGAGCTTACCCTTTGACTATAGCCAATAGTCAGTTGCAGAGTGGGACGGCTCCTTGAACTAGTTTATGACCCAATTGTGCCAAAGTGTCTGACAATTGGCGATGCGTTTCTCGCGCGAAAATTAAACGCCACCCTCCCCACCACCCATCACCTACCACATATTTAATACTCCCTCTTCAACCTTAGCCACACTCTCTCCCCCAACAAAACTAGGCAAATTAGGCTCGACCCTCTCCTGCCTTTCACTCACTTGCTGCCTCTATCTCTCACAGTTCGTCTCTTTGTGGGGCACGCACATGCCATGACCGCATTCGCCTCATTCAGGCTTGCCAGTGTACACTATGCTACAGCGTTAGAGGCGTAAACGGAATTTGCGTGAAGCAGCTGCTACTTCGCGTTGTCTAAAACATTTTTCAATTTGATGGCAATTTGCTTTGACTAGACTAAATAAAAAACCGATCCTCCCACCCCTTACTCCCTTACTCGCTCTCTCTCTCTCTCTCTTTGTCTCTTTCCTCTTTTCCTTCTCTATCACACACTCGTTCTTTTAACAATTACGTGCTCGAGTGCTTCATCTATCGTAATTTAAATTGAATTTTCATTTTGCATGTTTCAACATGTCGCAAAAGCATTTCACTGGCACGTATGAATCGTGCCCCTAATCCTCCCACCGACCACACCAATACCACTCCACACTCAGCACTGACTATGGAGGTCAGTTGAGGCTAAAGTCCAACTTCAACGCTCGCCTCAAGTGGCAGTTATGAAACGCTCATTATCTAAAAAACGTTAACCCTAGAATCTGGCTATAGCGCCATAGTGTTACAGCTGTGTCTCATTTCATTACCCCAGAATTCGAGTTGAGCGTTGAAATTTCCAAATTGTTATGGCATTTTCATTGCGTTCATCCTTTCGTCCCTCCATTTCCCGACCCTGTCCTCTCTCTTTCTGCCAACTTTGTGCTACCGTCCGCTCTTTTGGGAGCACCTGTCACACAGTTCGAGTCGTTTACAGCGACACTTGCTTCTTGACCATCAGAAAACATGAGCCGGCAAACAGACCAAATACAGCCCTAGTTAGATACCCTATAGATACACTATAGATAACCTATAGATATCCTTTAGATACCCTTTAGATACCCTATTGTAGACGATTATGGATGAAATTCTTTTGGTATAGAGTTACCATCAACCTCTTCAACAGAGGATATGCAAAACTGTTAAAAAATATCTGAAAATGTGTAGTAACATTTTGCTACCTCTTTTTCTGAATAATTAGATTCACTTTAAATAGTTACAAACATGAAACGAAATGCTCTGTGGAACAATACTCCTCTTCCATTAGCAAACTGAATATGATTTTAACACCTCCCATACACACTTCGTTTTTGATTTTAGTTCTCCTCTTGCTACAGCCCCAGCCTAATCTACCCCTTTTATGCATTTACATTTAGTGCTCTTAAGCTGCCTGAAAGACGCTTTTGCCGAAATGCTTCACACAGCTCTTAACATTAACATTTTTTGCTTCGGTCTATCTCTATCTTTTAGATTTCTCTCTCTCTATCTTTTGCTCCATGTCTCTTTCTCTGTTTCTGTTTGCCGCAGTCTCTTGTTTAATTCATGCAACACATGCCTTCACTTCAATCGGCATTTCGCTACAGAGTTGCCAACATTCCGCTTGCTACACAGCATTTAACAATTAGTGGCACTTTGGCAACTCGTCACGTAATGCGTGCTCCTCCCTGCTCTCCCTGTGAATCTCTACCTCTTCATCTCTTTAATGCTCTTTTCGTGTAACTCTCGCATTCTTTTTTTTTCGTTAAATAATAATTTTTATTACAGTCCGAAAACATTTTTGCACCACAGAAATTCTCCTTGTGCCTTTTCTTTGCCTTTCTCGCATTTCTCTTTAATCCTGCGTACACTTTCAGTCCCTGTTTGCCATCCAAATGCTCTTCCCCCTCACTTGTAATTTGTATTTGCTTATAAATAATGCGGTAGTCGGCTTGCGAATTTGCCTTTTCCTTTCGGAATTCATTTTGTCAACTAAACTTGCAGCCATTTTTGCTATACCCTGTACAATGACAATAATAAGGGATAGTTTCAAATGACAACGTTCATGTTTATATAAAATTATATGAATAAATCTAATGATTCCCTTGAAGATTATTAAATAAAGAGTAGGGAGTAAAGAGTAAGGAATGAATACTTGATATTAGTTCAAGTTTACTCGACTGGCGCATCGGTTTTTGCGTCATTACTTTGTATTTTTATCGCTTCTGAAATGCCACCAAACATTTTTGTGACAATTTTTGGCAAGTTTATAATAAATTGTTGGTCAAAAAGTCTAGAACTTTTTTTTTGTTCCTGCTTTAGTTTCGGTTTTGCTTGCTTTTTGTGTCTGGCCAAATGCTTAAGGCTTTTTTATATAGTGTTAACCGGTGAGTGGGGGGCGTGGCAGATTTTTAGCCTAGAAGTGTCGGCTGCAGCACAAAGTCCTCTTTTGCTTTTTTGGGCTCAAGTTGGGTTTTTTTTTTGTGCGAACATTTCACATTGTGTGGGCGGCATATTTTTTGTGGCTTATCGGAGAGAGAAAACTGAAAACTTGAGCGGGAGAAGCAGAGCACAACACAACAATCCACAGTCGTGCCTAAAATACATCAAAGAACTTGCTGGATTATGTATATATATACACATTTTAATAATCTTAAACACTTAAAGCAGTTCTTCATGAGACTAAGCTCTTGGACCTTTGGAAAGATTTCAATTTGCAAAACTTAACTTCGATTGTGTGAATGGTTTGTCGATATGCAATACTTTATCGAGATATCATCGTCTATCACGTCTGATGATTCCACCAACTTCTCACTGTTATTGATATGCTATATGAGATAGCTTCCCCTGGGCTCTAAAAAGTTGAGCGAATTCGTCAGGCAACAACTTAAGCTTGCAATCTTGTCAGGGAGCTATGAAATTTTGGTTGACTTTAAGCAATTCTTATATTTTATATGTAGCTCTCGCTCTCTTTCTCTATCTCTCTCGCTCTTGCTCTAGGAGTGCGCCAATTCATAAATGGTGCAATGCCAAAAGTAATTTCAATATAATTGGCATTACGTGCTGTCGCTGGATTGACGTATCATTCGATTCGATTCCGAAAATCTGCGTCTAAGTGGCAAACCATAAAAAAAATTGCATGGCAAAATAGAGAGACCTAGCTAAAATCAAACCAAAGCCCGCGGGAATATTGTGAGCCGCTGTGAGTGTGTGAGTGTGTGTGTGTATGTGTGTGTGTGTGTGTGTGTGTTCACAGTGGCAACAAGGCCAAGGCCTTAACTCGGGTCAAAACGCACACAAATAAAATAAAATATGAAACAATCGCAACCAACTACACTCCACTGTCACTGCCACCACAACAGCCATTGCCCCTGAAATCTAGCACCCACTATACACCACCCACTAACACCACCCACCACCCACAAGCTTATCGTACATCAGCTCAAATTACGCGTATACACGGCCAGCGCACAAAAACAAAAACCGAAAAACAACGAAAAAAAAAATTCGTAAAAAATTATATAAATATATATCAAATGAGCGAGAGAGAAGGCAATATATTGTCGGTGCGTGCAAAAAAATCCAAATGAATGAAACTCACGAAACAAAAATCCGAAAAAGCGAAATTCAATAACAAGGAAACAGGAGCTTTCACACACACACGCACACATACACACAAACATAGAGACACACCCACATCTACACCTACCTACCCATACATAGACGCGATAATATAAACCCTATACGCTGTTAATATGGTAGCTGCTGTTGTGTCTTGATTTTTTATGCTTTGTACTCATAGAAAATGTGTACAACAGGGTATATCAAGTTTGTGTGAAGAATTAACTTTATTATTTAATTATAATTGCGTTTGTTTTAAACTTTTTCGACCATAAATTGATTATAAGCCTCTTCATAAGTTAGCTTAAGGCTCTCTTTCCTTAGTAGACACATCAATACCATATCCATATTTTCTATATAATATTTGAGATTGTATTAATTGAATAGATGTATAGAAAGAAGTCCGTTGTCGGGTGCATCCGACTGCCCCGTCTAGTTCTATCTTTATTACGTATGCGTCATATATTACGTATACGCAGCTTTATGCAAATTGCTTGTTTACTCAATTCTCCCTCTCTCTAGCAGTCAACTGTAAAGCGAGTAAAAATCATAATCATACAGCATAATTTATAATTTATGGTTGAAATTAGTTTCCTGTAGTGATTTGGCAATTTTTCCTTAGCATTTCCTCTCATCCACCGCTATCCGAATCGTTGTGAAAGATGAGAGAGTGAAAAAGAATAGGAAAAGTGAAAATTCGAAAGTTTCAACTGATTTTGATTAAAACTTAGAACGGAAATGGTCTAGGAAAATTCTGTTTTCACAGTTTCCGAATTTTTTTTTGGCATTGATGACCGACAAAAAGTTTCACTGAGTGAGGAGTTAAAAAGAGTGTTTTAATGTGGCTTCAATTTTAATTAGCTGCTGCCTGTCTGACGCAGAGTTATCGATTGATGATAATCAACAACATCTGTAGCATCGATTGCAATAGGGTTGTTGTACTTAGTTGTGGTTACAGGGTGTGCACTGAAACCGTAACACGAATTTTAACTAACCCATAGAACCTCCTGCACTTGACCCTGGGGAACAGGTGCAGATGCAGGTGCTCGACCAGCGTAGTATTCGCATAAAACAAAAGGCACAAATCACTCGAATAACTTTCAATGGACGGCGGGACAAGCGTATAAATGTGAGCGAGATTTTCAAAGTCTTCTCAAGATTTCACTTTTCTTTTCACAAGCCTCTCTATCTATATACTATATATAGTATATGGGTCGTATATAGCCACTCTAGTGGGGCTAACAAGTGCAATGCATATGCCACACTCTCACCTCTCACACTCTCATCTCTCACCATCTCTCAGTTTTCAATGTATTTTTTCTTAGCAAGTTCTTATCATTTTTTGTGCGTTCTTCGTTTTCTCTGCTTATTGTGGTTTTGCTTGCTTGCTTTCTTTACAGTTTTTTTTTTTTTTTCGTTTTCTATTTTGTGTTGTCACGTGCCAAAACGTGCTCCTTTATTTGCCTAGTGCCATTTTGTGATTGTTTGCATTGTTTCATTCAGGGAATTGTCATTTTCAGTTGAGCTTTTATTCTGTATATACCCTGTACGCACCCCCTTCAAAATTCTATATGCCTGTCGCCGTTTGGTATCTTAAGCACTATAAGAGTGAGAAGGTTTTAGGAGATGTGCCATATATAGGTAGATATGGATGTTTCCTTCATGGTGAGTTCATAGTTTAGAATAGATCGCCAATGCAAGCAATTGACAAGACCAATGCGACCATAACAGATAGAGAAATTATGTTTTAATTGTGAACATTTACAGGGTATAACAGTTCCACTATACCTTTTTTATCATAACGTTTTCGCCTGTGATTGCAATCACTTTGGCCAAAAGCACAAAGGGTTTGTTGCCACTGCCGCAGTTCAAAAGAAAATATTTAGACACAAGATGTTTATCTTAAGAGCATGGATTTATTTAGGGAATCCCAAACGAAATGTCCTTGAAATAATATTAATAGTAACATTGATGTCGTTACACTTCCCCCAAAATCCAAGAATGAAATTGCAAATGAAAAGCTTTAACATTTATAACACTTCATTAATTTTAGAGCGCGAAACAAATCAGACGAATCGAATCAAATCGAATCGAATCGAATCGAATGAGCACGAGCCCCAACAAATGTTCACTACGATTCTATAAATACGGGTTAATAATCTATAAAAAAAAAAAAACCATTATAATTTAATTGAAATTGTGCAAGTCTTTTTGTCAATTCTTGGAAAATTATCATTCATTAAAATTATGTAAAAAGCAAATATTCGCATTAATGAACGGAATAATATTCTAGGATTGGGGAATGCGATAAATTAAAGAGTTCTCTTATTTAACTTTGAATATAAACATTTTGGATTCGAAATATCAGTTATTAGAATAGATATATTCAAAAATTCATTCATTTGTATCTCTCTATTGTTCTGAGTTCCAAGAAAATTCTTAATAATTCATTATTATCATAATTGCTGATTTTCAACTGTATCTACCTTAAAGCAAAAACTTAAATCTGTTAGAATAAAGTTTTAACTTAATATAAATAGTAGCAGCAATTAAAAGTTTTCGTCTTCAATCTAAGGTATCATATTACAAAATTCGGAGAACGCATTAAGTTAATACGATTTTCAATATGAATATTAAACGTAATTTAACTTTAAAAACTGTGCTTAAACCTCATTGCAAAATAAATAAAAATAATTCTATAAATTATTAAACTACCACAAATTTACTTTGGAGTGCAACCTATTGTACGTAATATCGTTTTTAATTAGTAACAAACCGATGCAAATCCAATTACAATGAAATAAAGCACAAATATGAGAAGAGGATATTTATGATATTTTCCCTTGGATCCTGCTGCTGCATCCGTAGCCTAGACCACAGTTGCCCTATAACTATATAAGCTTAAGATATATGACCATAATATTTCATAGTTAGTGACACTTACTGCAACTGGTTGTACATATGGCATTACCTGTGTTTGAATGTATGAGAAAATTGTTTATTCACGAAGCAACCAACCAACGGACTGGGTGCAACATGTTTGCACAATTGTTACTAAAGTTTCTAGACTCATATTAAAATTTTAGTTTTTCACACACTGAAATTGCATCTGCGATTGGTGGTTATAGTTAGTCGCGTCGCTAAGCTAATTGATCGCGCGTCCAAGCTGAAACGCAGCGCACGACGAATCAAATCGAACTGAACTGAACTGAACTGACGGAACAATGCCAACTATGCACTTGATATTGCTATATACGACGACAACGATGAGGACGAGGCACAGACATCGACACGATTGGCAGACGAGACAACGAAGGCGCACACGACGCGTTTGCTCTGTTCGCTTCCGAGCGGCTGCTGCTTTAGCTGCTGTGTGTGCGTATCGCAGCAGCTTGTGGCGGCGACTGTTGATGCCAGTGGCAAACGACGACGACTGCTGCCTATGCACACTCACTTGGCATCCACAAAAACTGTTATTGCATTCCACAAAGCAAAGTCAACAGACAAAAGTCAAAGGCAAAGGCAGCAGAGCAAAGGCAACAGCAAAGGCAAAGGCAAAAGCAAAGCCAAATCCAAAACCAAAATACACACAGAGTCTCCCTACGTCTCCCTTTGCTTCTGCAAAGCCGTCCTTTGCACTCTCTTAGCTGCACAGTCTACGCTCTTAAGTTGTTCTCTTAGTTGCGCAGTCGCAGAGGCAACGCTTGGCACAGCTGTTCGAACAGCTGTTCAGCTGTTGCTTTGCCATTTTACTGTTTCTGCTTTGCACGCTCTTCTATACTTTGGTTCGCGCCTTTTTACATTTACTGGGCGTCGTGTTGCACATTTTTTCGTCTTTTTTTTTGCCGCTGTCCGCTGTCTCATGTAGCAACAGCTGCCACAGCGGGAGGTTAAGGTTAGCCCGCCAAAGGCGACAACAGAGGGCGCTCTAAGCAGCATAGACAACTCCGAGCTTGTGAATGAATAGCAGCTGCTGCTGCCGCCTAGTGGTATTGGTAATGGCCTAAGCTAATTTATGCAGACACAACACGTTGTGCGTGGGCACATACACAAACATACGCACATACACACACACACACTAACACACCTACAATAACGCACACACCTCACTTGCCCTGTATCACACTGTGCGTATGCTTCAGTCATGGTCTGCTGCCTAAGACAACATAATACACACATATACACACACACTCACACACAGCCCCTTCTCTCGGACATTCTTTATCACACACATACTCACATAAATAATAGCCCCAACTTTTGATATAATTCCATTTGCACTGTTTTAAATATTCCCCAGAAAAAAAAGGCTTAGCAAATTATTCAGATATTTTAATGGTCTGGAAATGATAAATGGAATTGCACAAACTTCAGAAGGTCTTATAGAGTTTATATTCTTGCATGCCCTATAAGAAAGGTTTATAACTTGTGC
The DNA here is from genome assembly GCA_037040025.1 of Sphaerogastrella javana. NCBI lineage: Eukaryota > Metazoa > Arthropoda > Insecta > Diptera > Drosophilidae > Sphaerogastrella > Sphaerogastrella javana. Next base: position 21,242 of record JBANCZ010000065.1, on the reverse strand, counting down.
ACGTACTTTTAACTTGATTAAGATTTTCTTAATTTAAAATAATCCGCCTATTTAAATTAGCATTGATAATTAGTAAATGAACGCAGTTGCTTTTTTAATCGCATAAACGCATGGACCTTTAATTCTAAATAGCCTAGAGAAATTAATTTTCTCTATAAACGATATAGTTGTAAAACTATCCAGAAAAACTCAATATTTTCTTTCTCAATTTGATTCAGCTTTAACTTTATTCTTCTGTATAGCTATAGATATAACGACCTCTGGTTAGATCTCAGTGTTTTTATTTATGGTGTGACTTGTATGCAAATTAAGCGCGAAAAGTGTCAGAAATAGAGGAAAAGCGGATAACCGGGAAAACGGTTTTGGTAGAGGACCCCTTGGTGACTATATCTCTGTCTATGGCCCTGTCTATCTATCTATATGTCTGTCTGTCTGTCTGTCTGTCTGTCTGTCTGCCTGCCGATGTCGGTGCTGCCTATCAAATGACAAAAGACTTTGGCTTGTTGCCTTGTTAATCCGCTAATCCTTTTGGACAATGTCTGTCTGCTTTTGTTTCAGTTTATCCGCTTGCCTGAGCGCCCGAACAAATTGAAATTGAAAACCCTCCAAAAAGCACAAGGAGGAAAAAAGTGTGAGTAAGTGGAAAAACCCCAAAGACATTGCTACTGAAATTTTTTTCAGTGAAATGCCACATTTTCGACTCAAATGAAGTTTAAACATTCTCAATGTAAGCGACGGCATTAACCCTTGCCCCTTATACCACGCCAAAAAACCCGTTAATACCATGCAATGAGCTCGTGTGGCCACAGAATGTGGTTTAATCGCAGTTTGGCAAATGTCAAAAATGCACGCAAAAATATTTTCTGTTGCTGTTGCTGCTGCTGCTGCTGCCAGCCAACAGCCAAAAATGTTGCAGACTTTTCTCGTTAGTTTTTCCGGCTCATACTCACTCATACCCCACTCCGCCCATTAAACACACACACACACACACACACATACACTCAACCGGGAAAACATTTCATAATGTAGTGCATAGCATTTGCTGGCTCTGCCGGATGGGATCATGATACAGTAGTACGCCGGATGTTGGGTGTCATGGAGGCAAAAGTTTTAGTCCTCCGTGAGTTCTATGCTGGGTGAGGTATACGAAAAGTGTGTACCATATGTTGATGTTGAGTGTGGGCTAAATGGAGAAGGAGGCAGGGTATAATTAGTGCAATTACAGTATTTGGCAGTGCCAAATGGAAATAAGTCCTGCTTTGATATGCAAAAACAAGTAGGTTAAGCACTCAATCTGATAGCTACTATCTCTTTAGTAAGCGACTATCAAAGGCTTTACAACTAACCCTTTGAGATTAGACTAGACTGATGGCTTCTGAAGGGTTAAAGGCTATACAAAAATATATGTATCACTATGACCTATGCCTATCATAGGGAATACATTTTTAATAAATATATTTAAGCTAATTTAATGCCACAATATTTAAATTTATTTATACGGAATTTTTAAAAGAACAAATTGCATTAAAACCAATACATAATTTAAATCAAATTTCCACATCACTCCGACTATAGTCTTTCTTTCTCTTTCTTTTACTTTGTCATTTAGTCACTCACTCTCTTTTCCGCTCTCCCATTCACACTATTCGATAAAACAACCAAAAATAATTTATACATTATAATAGAGCAGCGGCATTTTCAATAAAATAGAAAAACCATTTAATGTGGCTTATTTTTGGCACAAAAATCGCAATAATAACATCGTCGGCATATTAAAAAAAGTTCAATAAACGACTGTGATATACCCTACAACATTGAAAATTAGTTTGAGATTGATATAAATCTCTGATCGAGGCTGATAACGATGTAGAGTATCTAAGCAGGATTGGAGAATATTGCAATCAATTCGGAATAGGATATGTTCATTGAAAACACATCATTCCCCATCAAAAACCATAATAATAGGTATAGCGACATATTTTCCAAAATGCAAACCAAAATGCGGAAATTCAACGCAATAAAAGCAATATACTAAACGTCAGTGGGATAGGGAGTGAGAGGGTTAAAGAGCTGAGGAGGGGTTTACTAGAAAAATAGTACGAGTGAGGGGCATAAATAAATAAATAACACTCGTTTATGAATACTCGTTGGATGCATGTGCATAACTAAAGCCGAAATAAAAACTCAACCAAACCAAACTGAATAATATATATATATATATAGAATATATATGTAGAGAATGTCCGATATGCAGTGCTTTATATGTGCATATTATATCGACTGCTGCTAACTAAAGCGAAGCACACAAATTTGTATTTATTGAGCTGTAAGCTGCAACGTTTCAACGTTTCTATGGGCGTGTGGGCGTGGCAAACTGCCGGCGTGTGAGCGACGGATGTGCCGACAGGCGACATGAGGCTGAGAGACAGGCAGACAGATAGACGGACACACAGATATATAGACATCCCTCTGTATGTGTGCTTTAGCTAAAGATTAGGGTGCAGTGTAGCGTGTGGACCAGGACAGGGAAGCGGGCGGATCCGGCTGGAGAGGTGTGGCTGTGACCCAGTTGCGGCTAACACTCAGTCAATTGTCATGACAAAATGCAAATTTGACAACGGCTCGAATGTCTACTGACGCGTGTCTATAGAGAGGTAGATGGCAAATGAGTGTGAAACAGTGTGGGGTAGGGGGGAGAGGAGAGAGAAGGATCCAGGGAATATATATTCACTTGAATACATTCGAATCGTTTCGATTCATTCACTTCTTGGCGCCGTCCATTTGTCTCTTCTTATCTAATGCCATTTACACAAGCTGTCATTAGCCATAACAAAAGGGAGTCAAAACAGTGGAGGCGTGTCTGTGGGCGGCGGGAAGGGTGGGAGTGGTTGATTGTAAACAAACAGCACGTCAGTTGAATGTTAAACATTTGCTTTTATTTATCGACTGGCAAAAGCATAAAGGAAAACTGTGTCAGCCACAAAACAAATTGTGCAATATTTTTGCGCCTGCTTTTTTTTTCGCGTGGGCAGCGACAGTTTTCAGTTTTCCATTTTGCCATTTTCCATTTTCAGTTTTCATTGCTCAGTTCCTCTGTTGGCAGTCAACAGTTTTTGGATTTTCTATAAGGAAGCAATTGAGGCACCAAAGTCAGCGATGATTTTAATGTGTTTATTTGCATAGCCGACACACAGGAGCGGACTGCATTCGACCTGTGGCCCAAAGGGAGGGCGCTTGTCTATATACAACAAGTTTGTTTTTCTGTCGTTGACTCTTAGTCTCGTTATAGGGCACACAACAAAGGAAGTACGATTGCCAGAAGGCACAAAGTGTCGTGGAAGATGAACACAAATTTGAAATATATATAACGAAGGCATTTACAATATACAATAGGCGGTTGCCAAGACTATTGAAATATATGGTATATGGAAGCATGTTAGGAGAGGAGCCTTACGGGTATAGCGAGGGCGACAAAATTCAGTATAATTGAACGTGTAATATACATGACTCAACGGAGCGCAGAGCGGATCCAAAAGATCTCAAAGGGGACCAAAAATATAAAATATAATAAATTTATTAAGATCCGTATAAGACGAAGTAGAATTTAGTACATCTAGGATGCTTGTAGGTTGAGAAAAGTACAAACATTCTAAATTTAATGTAGTATTTGGCGGGAGAAACATAAATATTATTATTATCTTGAAAATCATAAATTTTATTTAAAGTGGAACAGAAGTCGGCTCAGAAATACCCCTACCAGAGGTAAATATATATATCCCAACTTCGCGCTTATATTATTCAAGAATTGAAGTGAACTACCCGTTAACCAAACATAATCAAATGCTAAATTGTGTATACCCTGCGTGTAGCACATTTCTAAAGAGCATTTTAATTCGTGGCGATTTCAATTTGCATTTTATTAAAGAGGCAGCTTAACTAAATCATGGAACAAGGACCACGCTCCAAGGACAACGCCGGACTTTTTATATGCCCCTCATACATTAATCAAATAACATCCCGGAAAATTGCGAGGCGTTAAGCATAACAAAAAGACAAAATTAAAAGAAAGCGAAAGAGAGAGACAGAGAGAAAGAGGGATAGTGAGATAGGCGAGGATGACAAAAAACAAGCAGTCACAAATTATATACTGACCACGAAACATAAAACAGAGGACAGAGCCAACAAAAAAAAAAAAAAAAATGAAAATAAACAGCACTGAGCCATAAAAAAGCAGCTGTAAAACAGCTAAGGCGGCAGCTGGGAAACGGCTAAACTTATGCAATGAGCGGAGCGACACAAACGATGCTTATTGTTATAAATAAAGTTTCCGCTCATTTTGACAACTTCAAAAAAGGGGGAAACTCGAAAAGTTTAAAGCAAAACTTTGAGTTGTTTTAGAAACTGGCGGATGTTCGAGTCGAAGTTGGAACTAACTTTGAGTAGTTTGACAATATTACATATACTCTTTATTTCCTTTCATTTCATTCGTCCGTTGCCCGCTTTCGCTTGAATTCTGCAAAAGAAACTAATTTCAAGTATTTGATAATATGAGCGACTATGGCAGTCTCTTTCCGATCTCCCTCTTTCCCTGTCTCTGTCTATAATAATTGTAGTAGTTACGCCTTTTTCTCTCTTTCTATCTCTGTGTCTCTACCACACTATCTACTTCTGTTTTTCTGGTTCATAATAGTTTCTATACTATAAACTTTCACTCTGCTTCAACTTCGATTCAATCTCTGGTTCCCTTCAGGTGTCCTGCTATTCTTGAGGTCAGCAACACTGAACAGGTCAGCTGTTCTTTGTTTTTCTTTCACCCAATCACCTTTTCTGTCTCTCTCTCTCTCTCTACCTATCTCTCTCTCTCTCTCTCTCTCACACTGTCTCACATGTCAGTGACTTTATGTAGGAGTCTGACGAAATCAATCTCAATATCAAATTCGATTACATGCCAGGCATTTGTCGCCGACGTGACGCCGCGCTGACGTAGTTTCAGGTCTATATATAATACTTTATATATACAATATTATAGTTTCGATACACTTGCACTTTTGACCTAAATTGAAATTGGAGTTTTGGGCATTTCGTTGAACTGCGAGGGTAATTTGAAATAGTTTTTGATGTATGTATAAAATATAGAATATGGCGACTAAATAGAGTCCAGATTGAACAAACACAAAATGAATAGAATAGACTGTATTACATTATAAATCCCCGATTACACTGCAGTCGAACATTTTCTAATAACATCGAAAACTATAAAAACTTTGGACATGTTGTGGCACTTTACGAGCAGAGGAAACAAGCGTACAGTGGTTCAGTTTAGCACCGCCGTTGACCCATATCAGCTGCCACATGGCTCACACCGCATACCTCGTACCTCATGCCACATGCTACATGCTACATGCTACATGCCACATACCACAGGCCCCATGGCAACAGGGCACTCTCACGTTCAACCCAATTTCGTTTTGTGTTCGGCTTTCTTCTCTTGTTTTTACGGGTTTTTTCCTTCTATTTTCGTTGTTTTTTTTTCCTTCTTCTGTACCTTGGAGAAATCTGCGTAATGATGACGACGTACCTTGGCCACAGAATGTGGCAGGAGTTTGCACGTTTATGTTCCGCTTTTTCTTTCACGTGGCGCCTGGGAAAACCCGTTTGCCAAAAGACTTTTACTATTACTTTGCAGCGTTTTGACCCGGACGTCGCCATTGGGTGATTCTTCTTGGCTCGAACTCAATGTCTAAAGCGCAAATTAATTAAAAGCTGCGTTTGAGACAGAGCGTGAAGGGAGTAAAAGTCTGAGTGTGTGAGAGGGTGCCACGCGAAGGGACACTTGAAAGGACGCCTGGGCAACCTTATAATTTAATCACAGCACCGTTGTAACTATTGCTTATCCCCAGCAGACACGCCCATGCATTAACCGCCTATACAAAGAGACACACAAACTCACAGACAACCGCATAAATGCTTATATTTTTCAGTTGTCTTTAAAGGTATCTCTTACCAGTCTTCTTGCTCAAACCTACTCTTCCTACTTTTCCTACTCTTCCGACTCTTCCGACTCTTCCGACTCTTCCGACTCTTCCGACTTTTCCTACTCTTCGTACTCTTCGTACTCTTCGTACTCTTCCTGCTCCTCCTACTCTGCTGGGAAGAGATTACTCTTTCTACTCTACATGCTCATCCTATTCTTCCAGATACCTTCACCATTCTGGCTCTTCATAATATTACAACTGTTGATACTCATCTGCTGCTGCCAAATTATCCACTGCCATTGCAATTGCTGTATTCCGACTAACCGTCTTTCCTGATCTGGGGCTTAGAATGAAGCATTTGCTCCCACTGATCCTACTACACCCATTATCTCTCTGTAACTCTCTACCTGTCTGTTTTTCTGTCTCTCTATCTCTCTTGCTCTCTAAGTTTCACTCTCTTTATCTTTCTCTTTGTTCATATAGACATTAACTCTTTTATGTTCTTGCAAAAGTTAAAGCAGGTCGCTGACTCTGATTCTTCCAAACATTAACCCAAGGCTCTCTATACCTTTCTCCCTCTTTTCATTCCCATCTCTCCCTCTCTCTCACACACGCTCACTCTTTTGCAGTAAAGTTAAGCACAGAGCATATGCAAAATTAATTACAGTTAGAAGACAAGTGAGCCGAAATGAGATTGCAAAAGTTGTGTAATGGCGCAGCTGCTGCTGTTCTTACTGCTGCTGCTACTACTGCTGCTGCTACTGCTGCTGCTACTGCTTTTGCTACTGTTGTTGCTGTTGTTGCTGTTGTTGCTGCTGTTAACTTGTATTATACATTTGGCATTGGTTAAATAATTCAAGTACAACTTGACTAACGCAGCTAAAGCAAGCGACTAACGATGCAAATTGGGTATTAGCAGTAAGAAATTGGTTTACTTACTCTCAGCCAGGCTGCCAAATGGGCTCAGGATACAATCAGCAATAAAACACAGCAATATATTTTCATATTCAGATCTGCCAGAGCTTTCCAAACTGAACGCGAGACTATCTACGGGTAATTGTAAAGAAATATATGGGCCTTCCCGTTGCTTACTTTTGGGGAGTTTCAATAGAAATTCATCTAGAATAGGTCTTTTATATCGTTTGTTAAGTAAAAGTTAGGTAGCAATATAATATGACTTTAAAGTGATGATAGGTTGCTTTTCTCTTGCGCTTTTTTATATAGTCGTACCTTAAAATGACTCATTAATATTCATTTGTCGTACTCGTATTTACGACTCGACTTCAATGCGCTCGACTTTTATTGTTGTCATATTTGCTTTGATGATTTATTGGCTGACATAAATGTGGCCATACCTGAAATCTAAAGTAACTTCAAGCTGCACCATTACAAGCGATGACAAACTAAGGGGAGAGAGCACAGGGAGCTCAGAGAGAGAGTACAAAGGACAGAATACATAAGGTAGCATTTGGAATCCAGAAGAGCCAGCAGGCACCAAGTCACCCAAGCCACCCGTAGTAAACTAAGGAACGCAGATCCCATAACGTATACGCAGCGTAAGGGAATGCCACAAAGTGTAATTCATATCAGTGTGCACTGAATTATAAATAAACTGTAATAAGCCTTAAATAAACTTCAACTTCACTCGCACACACATATATATTTTATACACACACCTATACTATCCAGCTTGGTTTAAAAATGTCATGACATTTATTTCACTTTCAAATGCAGCTAGCGAATTGCAACAGCAGAGCTAAATGTGGAAGAGTCGGCTGTAACCAACACTGAAATACCCACAGATCTTTCAATCGGATACTCAACACTTGTGCTTGTGCATTAGCCGTTTATACCCCATTTCATATAACTACTGGGCATCGAAAATATAAATCAACAAAGCGTAGTAAAATTGATAGAGCACAGCAAAGTAAGAGCAAACATCTTGAAAATGCAGTTAAATCAAGGTAAAACTCAGATGCAGTTTTGCTGGTAAATATTATTAAATTTAATTATAGTTAATTAAAATTAAATATTTACATTAGCTTAGGGCAAATTGGACAAAGAAAATTACCCAAAGAAACACGACAAGAAACTAAAGCAGCGGTTCGGCTTTAAGTGGTAGAAGTAAAGGCGCAAATTGTGTTTGGTAGGTGGGCGGCAGTCGAGTGAAGGCGTGGCATATGCCAGTAGCAGTGGCAAGTGAAAGCCCCAAAGTTGTTTTTTGCTTTTGGGAAACGCCAAATGATGCTGCCTCGCTGCGAAGTGGTTGCATTGCATTGGCGCAATTCGTGCGTTGAGTTCAAAGAGGCGAAAGTTAAACCCTAATACAAAAACCCAGTGGGGCACACACACACACTCACACACACATTCACACAGCTGTACTAATTTATGTTAGCCAACTAATGGCCAGGGCGTAGGTATGCCTTTCTGTGGGCGTGGCACACACAAAAGTTTACAGTTTCGTGTTACACTTAGTTGAATTATGGGCTACATTTTCGGAAACTCCGCCGCTTTTATATGTGTGGCACGTGCCACAGCAACAGCCAAAGTGCCCACTATATGAGGCACACACATATTATATTGTATATACCATCCATAGAGTATACCATCCATATAGTATATGTATATGTTTAGGCTTCAGCTGCTTGTAAACTCAGCGCAGTTTAATTAAGTTGCGCTGAAATCAACAATTGAAATTGAATTTCCCTGACTCAAAAAACAAGTGCCCCCCTTCGCATTTGTTCACTTCATGTGAGTATACTGAAAGTTGCCATTATCATCTCTGAGTTTTGCATACTATGGTTAGCTTATAAATATTCTATATATGCACATATATAATTGATATACCTACAGGCGAAAAGTGCATTATACAAGTTGAATTATTTTACGCCTGGATGCCTTTTTGAGCTACCCTATTCCTCGGTCTTTCTCATTCTTTACCGCTCTCACTCTCTCTGTCGTTCCCTCTGTCTAACAGTCTGTATCCCCCTTTTGACTTGTTAAGACATTTTTAGTCTTTTGTTTTGTTTATCTTGGTGGAACATGTCATCTGTCTGCGCTTTGTTTTCCTGCATTTTGTCGCCTGTCCTTGATTTCCGCTGATTCGTCACCTGCTGCGCTGCGTCTTTGTTCTTTTACACTGTGGTTTGACTAGAGCTGAGGCTAGGGCTGAAACGTGGGCGTTGTGTGGGCGTGGATTGTGGAAAAGATAATTAAAATTTTGTTAAACCCAAACCACAAAATGCTTGGCTGACTGCCAGTGCTGTTATTGACGCTGCATTTGTGCTGATTACGTGGCAATAAAAACAGCAAGTGGAACAGTCGAACGTTATCGACAGATAAGATAAGCTTTAGACTGTTTCATAGTCGATCCGACTTACATGAAGTTCAAATCAAACATGTTCGATCTGAATTACAACAAACTAAACCAACTGTGAAAACTTTGCCTAATCATTTTTACTAGTATCATTTTTATATACCAATAAACAGAAGGTAAACTTGTTATACCCCTTAGCCACTGTCAGAGGGCATAGAAAATGCTTAAACCATACTCCTCATAAGGTCTACCCTCCCTTGAATTTACAATGCGCATATAGCGTATGAACATCCTTAATTCAGCCTTTAATCCTTAAGACTTTAAGACTAAGTTTGCTTCAGCGCCCTACGGCATATTTTTCCGGTGCGCCCACAAATAATGAGCGGAAACGGAAATACCAAAAGGAAAATCGATGCTATAAGCGAACAAATATACTACAGTGACCTTTTTCTTTGCCGCGTTTTCGCATTTTCCTCCCTTTAGCTACATACGCAGAGAAAAGTAATGGGAAATTGAATAATACCGAAACTGCGCATAGATATAAATCTTCTGCGCCAGAATTGTCACATTTACAGCTGTGTTGTTGCTGATGTTATAGCTGTCATATGCCTCCCACGATTGCACTTTAAAAGTTGACACCGCCAGCAAATAATTTCGAGGGTCCCCATCTGGTAATAAAAAGCATTCAATGGGAGGCGAGTTCAGTTCACAGTCCTCACAGTCCAAAATTCACAGTCCACAGTCTCCACACACAGAGTTTACTAATGGTAATATAAATCATAAGCCTATTGACTTGAGCAGGCGGCACGAATGACTTCATTCTGATCCCTTTTTATGGGCTGCGCAACATTCGAACATCATTTCACGCCCTCGGGGTGAGGGACAGCGGCATGACCATGGGAAAGAAGTCCCTTTTTTATTCGATGCCTATTTAATCTTCATACAAAGTGTTTAATAGGTTTGTATAACTAAAGGCCTACAAAATATTCAAAACCTATTTTATATATCATTATCATAAATCCAATTCACTTCTCCCGGATTGTCTCTATAACAATCTTCTTTATAATATCGACTTCCAATGGGTAAATGTATCAAATAATGAGTAGGGACCATTTCAGAGCTATTAACGTAACAGCATGCTGTCGGTTGCGTTCGACTGTGCGGCCTGCCATTTGTTAGACTTCAGTTTGGGGTCTATTTTAAATTCTGCATAGACTTTAATGCGGAAAGCGAAGCACGTCGTCCACTTAAAAGGCATTAATGTGCGTGTTTGGTCAAAAAAGTGATGAAGCGCAAAGGATGAATACCGATAAAAAAAAAACCCCCTAACCGAGAGCACATCAGCAAAAGATTCTATAGGTCCAGGCTGCAGCCTTTAATAAATGAATGGTGCCGTTTATTTTGGGCATGGGAAATTTACACAATGAAATACTGTATTAATTTTTATTTCTACTGATTTCTCGCTAAGGAATTTTGTTGAATACGTGGAATTTTTACGCTCAACTCAATTCCAGTTGCTGCCTACGCGGAATCCTAACGCAATTCCAGCAGCTCGCTGCGAGGAGACCTCTTCAAAGGCCTGCTTAGGATCCCATTCTCAGTCCCACTTCGAATACTTAAATTCTTTCTATGTTCTATGGCAAATGTCAAATAAATTTTCATGGCAAAATCCCACACAGCAGTCAAATTGCCTCAGACATTGGCCCACACGGTGTATGATTAACAATTCTTGTAAAACTTCCAAGCAGCCTAGAGGATTTCTACTCCAGCTCCTGCCATCTTCAGGCTAACTATAAATAATGCAGCGCCCCAGAGAGCTAGGTGAAACAACCTGCTCTAGGCAAGTCTAGTTACAATTAATTAAGAGAAACAGATGTAAATTATAGGGCCTATTATTAAAGGTATGTTGACCTTCCACACCGTTCCTCAGATTATTGATATACCCTGTAAAAAGCTTCGTGCTTTAACATTTGAAAAACGATGTACTTTAATATGAAGAATATAAATATATTAGGTAAACCAAAGATACTAGTATTTGTCTTAATTAAAGTCAAGCTCTGGCCTATTTTAAGACTAATTGTGAATGTGCCTGAACTGCACATTTCATTGTTCATCTGTATTTATTATTGTAATTGTGATATAATGAACTTATAACTCTCTCCCGAGCACTCAAAGCAACAAGTCAAGTGTGTGAAAACAAAGAGACGCAAAGGGAGAGAGAAAGAAAGAGAGAGAGAGAGCTAAATAGAGAAAGAGAGAGAGAGAGCTAAATAGAGAAAGAGAGAGAGAGAGAGAGTAAAGGGATATAAGGATAAAGAAAGGCGGCGGCTCGTCGTTCGTAAGGGACAAAATCAAGAAATATATAATGAAGTCACGTAAACATTTTAATTTGGCATTAAAGTACATGCACAACATATACTTTTCCTTTCTTTTGCTACTCTGTTTTCTTTTTGCTCTCCGGGCCAAATGGGAAAATGGTAAATGTAAGCAAAGAGCACACAGAGGCAGAGAGACTAAGTTTGGGTGTTGCCCGTAGCATTGCATAACAAGCATAATTTTCCAGGAGAAGTAACCCAAAAAAAAGCCAAAAACCAAGAAAATATATATGTATTAATTTTGTCATGTTGTTAACTTATTAATGTACATGTGTGTGGGTGTACACAAATGTGTGTGTGTGTGTGTGTGTAATGGAACTCTCATATGGCTGAACTGGACGTATGCGTGATATTAATGTGTACGTGAGAGGCTAGAGTATGAGCTTACAGTACTCCATGAAAATGTGTGTGTGTGTGTGTGTGTAGGTATCTCAATGTGTGTATGTGTGTGTATTTTATATGTGTGTGATCTGACTATAACGAGGCAAATTTGATTAGGCCATATGCCTCTGCTAATGACAACTGGCTGACTAAGGAACAGGCAAATAAGAGGTAGAAGAAGTAGGCACACTCACAACAAACCCAAAATCACACACACACACACTCACACACACGCACAATACCTAACAATGCCGGAAAAGCAGCTGAAAATTGCGTAGTTAGCTTTATGTCTCATCGACAGAGACCTAAAGTAACGACTACTGCTTCGAGTCATAAGAAAATTTTCCCCTGCTTCATTATCCCGTATTTTTTTCCGATAAGGAAATTTACTGGTTAAAGCAGAGGCCAGCAGGCAGTACAGCTATACATGCTGTAAATGTTTAAAAGTGAATACAGTTCCTGGAAAAATACAGCACTCATTAAGTTGATATAGTAGCAAGACAAACTTTGATTTACCCAGGAAATAGACATATGAAATACACATATAAAGAGAGTATTCCAAGAATGTTCACAGAGACAAGAAAATCTAGAATGTTAGCTTAAGTTATATCTTAAAGCTTTAGAGCATCAGCAGTTATTATATATAAGTCGACAATAAGAAATGGATCATTCAAATTCATGGTCAAAGGGAGACAAAAGGGAAAGAGCAAAATTGTCGGGTTTCCGAGTTTGCAAACTTTACGTTAAAACCTTCAACTCTAAAAATTCCACACAAAAATTTAGCTTTAATTTAAATTTATAGCTAATTTATTAAACAGTTAGATTAAATTGCATGTGTCATGCCCTACGCTCGGCTTAACAATTCGAATAACAAATAACTATAACGGTAACTGTAGCTGAAAGCAATAACGACAAAATTTTATAATAATAATTACTCATACGCAGTGTATGGCACACGCAGTTCGTAACAACGGTTGACATCCAAAGATCTTTGTCACTTTGCTGTACATTTCGATACCCTACAAAATATTTACAATGAATGAAATGCGTTATGATCCTGCAGAATCTGTATAATAAAATCTTCGATGAATTATAATTGAACCGATTTTGCAGCTAAAGTTTTACAGGGTATGGAATAGACAGACAACAATAAATACGACTGTTTAGACCTAGTCGTTTTGTATTTTTTTCCCTTTTTTTTGTGTTTTTTTGGTGCTTTTTGGTGTTTTTTCTCTCTTTCGAGGCAAATCACGCGAGCCTTTTGTATTCAGGTCGAGTTGAATTTGACAAATGCGCTGTCGTGTCATGTTTGTTAGATACAACTGAAACAATTCTATGGGCTGAGCAGACAGTGGAATGCAGCGACAAAGGGAAGCGAGAAGGGGAAAGGGGATGGTGGGTGTAGGCGCTAAGAAATGGGCAGAGAGAGAGAGAGAGAGAGAGTGCTGAGAGCACGTGCTCGTCAGGGCAGCCACAGCAATTTATGCGTTGTCATGCTAACGCGAAAGCCACAAAGACAACAGAGGCATTGGAATGGGCGGGGAAGGGGAGAGCTGGACATTCGCTTTCACATTTCACTTTTCACTTTAACATGCAATCGATGCGGCATCAAAAATTCCAAAGCTCATAAAATAGGAAACTAATTAAAACAACGAGCAAAAGGAAAAGCAAAGAAAATGGAAAATGTGTGAGCCTCAAGGAGAAAGTTTTGCACAAACCGCAATAAAAAGCCATCCTAAGCATCAATTGTTGGCATTATGTTTGAGATAAACACCCTGATATCTATAGACTTATGCTTGGAGCATTAAGTGAATTTTGGGGCTTATCGAGGCATTAATAGACCATTATCTCAACTCGATATTTGTTTATTAAATTTGCCCTGTTAATAGAGCAATTAAATGTCCCAAATGAACTGTACAACTCTTTCTACTACTGAGTATCATCCCTCCCTGTTGGGAATTGCTGCGAAAATTTACAATTTCCGGTGGAAAGCACATTTTCATTACGCCACGTCAAGAAATCAGGTGCATAACCAAAACTTTCGGGTTCACTAGCCTCCAGGCGAAGTGTTGCCTAGGTCTTTGTGCATGTGATTTTTTGTCAATGTGTGTGTGTGTGTGACTTCGGGTGTTTTGCGTATGTGTGTGTTTTAGCATGTTGTGCGCAGTGAGGCGCGAGTGTAAATGCACAAACACACACATACACACACACTCGTAGCTAAACAAGTTGATGTATTTCAGAATTTCTTACCAAAACACACAACGACCGTAAACAAAAGGGTAGACTGCAGTCAGGAGTAATTAAATTCTCACTATATTCCAATACATTTCAGTAAAACTCTTTTAAATGTCTCTGGCCCATCGAAATACTATTACTTCTAAGTATACCTGACTTTACTACATACAGAGCAAGCAAGTATACCCGCCCAAATATAATTTGTAGGGTATGTTCACATGGGTATGTATATTGATTTAAGCTGTAGCTGTTGTTGACGCGTTTAGCATAAGTTTAAAAAGAATTTTAATGCTGTTAAAATTGATGGAAAATTGTTGGAAAATCGTTGAATTTTCTTTAAGCTTCCAAAATTTTCCATGTTCTCTTTTATTTGATGGTTTTCCGTTGGGTTTAATAAACTGCAGTTCAACAACATGAAACGACAAGCATAATATCAGCTAGACAAAAGCAAAAGCGCAGTGTTATCCCTGTGCATCATTGAACAAATGCAAATTGTGCTTAGGTCTTGTGCTTAGTCTTTCATCCCTTATCCCTCATCCCTCCATCATCCTTCATCCTTAGTTCTTCGATCGTATTTAGACTCGCTCAGTGCTTCGTACTAATCTAAAGCAAAAGCTATGCGTCTGCTATGCTTCGCTTGGCATTTTCCTCAGCTCAGATTCCGATTTGGAATTTGGCTCATTAAAGTTCAAATTTGCTGAAATTTGCATTAGAAAAACATTTGTAAAAGGACTCTAAGCCCAGGAGCACATTGAGGCGGCTTTGACAGGATATATCATCTGCTTTGCCTGTGCGTCTGATGATATGTGGCTTTTGGTCAGCTTACGGCCAGCGTCAGGTTGTTAAAAATAACAAAAGCCCATTAATGTCGGAGCCTAGTGGAACCAAGCATAAAATCTACACTCGAAGAAAACAATGAAAACAATGGCAAGGGTTATATAGCATGTTGGAACCTTGATTAAGCTTTCCAAAAGATTTTCTGATTAAAAATCATAAAAACTGTAGCCGCTTTAGAAATACATACAAAAATAATATTCATAAGCGCATTCTGCGGAAATTGCAGTAATTAAAATTTCCTTTTTTTGTTGAGTGTACTAATATCAAAGGCTGCTAAACACACACACAAGCACACACACACACAAAGAGGGAAATCATCATCAAAAGCTTAAACCAGCTAAAGCTTCTTGTCATTTCTGGGAATATTGTCACATGTCAAACAGTTGTGCCGTGTCCCTCTCTCTCTCTCTCTCTCTCTCTCTCTTTCTCTTCCTCCCCCTCTCCCTTTTTGACCATCTCTCTTGTATGTTTAAGGCCAGAGTTAACTCTTGCCTAGAACACAAAAACATAAATCATTTCGAGAGTACTGAGTGCGGTTTTTTGCATGTTTACAGAAGCCCACAAAATTTTGACTAATTACACTCACTCTCCCTCTCTCATTCCCTACTTTCCTCACCCCTTCCCACACCCCATCCCACTCTCCTTCCCTGTCTCTCTCTCTCTCTCTCAATCAGGACCTATCTCTGCATCTTTCTTTCAGTGTAAGCAGACCAAGCAGCAGCTGTGCATACACCGAGTGGTAACCAAAGCCCAAGCTGCTTTTTGGCCTAATTATACAAATGACAACAATCTGCACTTATATAATATTCCCCCCCTCCATTATCATCATAGCGCCATAAATAGCAACAAGAGTTTTTTTTTGCAGATGCCAGACAATTTGCATAAAATTATTCCGATTTCGATATGATAAAAAAGAAGAAGCAGAAACGCAGAGCCAAGGTGAATGCGCCTTGAATTCTCGCGGCAGACAGAAGCAATTAAAGTAAAAAAAAAGTAAGCTGGTCAGTCGGAGGCAATCGACTGTAAACTTGACCTGCACATTGCGCCGCAATAGCCTATGACACTTTGTGTAGCCGTAACTATCCTGTGTCTGAACTTGGCATACCCTTGTGTATATTGAATATAAGTGGATATAGAAATAAATTATGAGCTTGACATGAATCATATTCATATCAGGCTCTCGAGCATTCGTTTATGTGCTTAGGCGTTTATAGCGCTAATTATGTAGCCTAATTTAGATGGGGCCATGAAAAGCTCATTAGCTCAATTCGCCAAGCGTTGACCCAACTGAAGCGAGGCTAAAACAGACTGAAGCGAGGCTGTCGAGTGAGTCTAATTAGTAAAATTTTTAGCTGTTCTTTGGGGAACTGCTTTGTCATACGTCACGTATGCGTAATACGAAATAATGACTCTTGACACTCGAACTGGAACTGGAACTGGAACTGGACCTGGAACTGAAACTGGAACTGGAACTAGACACAGCGAAATTCAAGCTGACCCCGCCGTACGTGCTTTGCCTATAGTAGATATAGATTCATTTAACGGCGTCCAGGTAATTAAAGGTGTTGGGGTTCACTTGAATAGCATCCATTCTTTAAATATTTCTTATCCCTTCTCGGCAATTGCTTTGCCATTTGACTTCACTCGAATGCCATAAAGAACGGATTTTCCATTTTCCACTACCACGAAAAGCACTTCAACTAACTATGATAGGCCAGCTTAGACTTTTCTACTGAAAGGCTTTAGGAAAATGAGTAGAAGGAAGGCTCAACTTAATAATTAAGTAGAATTCAAAAGACAAATAAAACAAAACAAAAGTATTTCAAGTTCAAGTCTTTCGCATGAATATAAAACCAAGAGCTGACAACTGAGAATCGAGAATCGAGAGTCGAGCAAGTGGAAATTATGATTAATAGAAGGCACACAAACAAAAGAGCATGATTCAGAAAAACAACAAAAAAACACACAGAAACAATAATAAACAATCATAAAAATCTTGGTTATAAAGCAAACTCTTTTTGCTTTCACTGTTTGTTTATTCGTCATGGTAAAACGAGAATTGTTTTCATGGTGAAATCCGAAATTGCCTATGCCCTGCAAAAAGTCCCAAATGCTCAAATTGAGGTATAATAGGCTCATTGAAACAGCTTCATGGAAATATAATTGGCACATCAGATATGACGCTGATTTCAGAACTATTAAATTTTGTAGATAAAGGTTCATCATAATTATACCAGAATATAATCACACTTACAGAGTATTACTGTATTCGTACAGCATAAGGTTGTTGAGCTCGTTTTCTGCCTCAATTATTGTGATGTAAAAACTCATTTATGACTCTATATATTGTATATATATATATATATCTGAAGAACAACAGGAAATCCATTAAACACAGAGACGCAAATTGTTAAAGCTCTACAAAGTTTCCTAGAAACACAAAAAAAAAAATAAAAAAATATGTAAAAAATAAAAGACAAAAAGAAACACTTGAATATTTTGTTTTTAGTTCCCTAATGATTTTTGTCAGTCTGTCAGTCAGTCTTGTCGGCCCTCTGTCTATCACTTCTGTTGAGACTGAAGCTCATCAAATTTTCAGCAACATAAAGAAGCATATTGAATTCCGAGCAACCGCAAACAGAAATTTGTTGGCTTTAAGACGCAAAAGCTCAGCTAACGCCTTGTTTACCGCATAAAAAAAGATGAAGGAAAAACTGAAGTTGTCTACTTTACAGCCAAGCACAGTGGCGCAGCAAAAGGGGATGTTAACGTAGACGAGATGATCCATTTCATGAATAAAGGCTGATCTGTCACTCAAATTCCATCCTGTACAATCTTATCCTTTACCACCTCATTGATTCGACTCCCCTGTCCACTCATCCCCCTCCAACCACGTCTATGGCTACAGTAGCCTCTTTTACGACTCGTTTGACGCCCCTAAGCACTTGGGTCCTCGGCTTGTTAACAAGCGCATTAAAGGACCCATCCTCTCTGCCCTTTAGCCACCCACGTTAAATTTGTGGTGTGCATGCAAATTGTGTTGCTTACTCTGGGGCGTCTTTAAAACAATAGACGGACACATTACGACCACTGCTAAATTGTGTTGCCACTTGCCTGAGCCAACCGTGTGTGCTAACAAAATGTGTGTTTAATCTTCAAGTTTTACGCCTGATTTGATTTATATGGCACAAAAGCTGCATATGGCCTTGAAAAGCTCTGTGCTTATGTGAAAGCTATGCATAGTTTTCATATATTTTTCCTGTATAACAACTTTCACCTAAAAACAAAAACGTAAAAACCTTTCGCTTTCCACTTTCCGTTTTCCATGTGTTGGTTAGTATAACTCTCTGCTCTCTTCTCGCAATTTACTGCGAATTTCAACGTTCTGAATATCCCAGGGGGCATTTACAACTTTTGTTGCATGCAATGCCGGACAGTCGCACACGTTGCTGACAGTGTGGCAGCCGAACAACCGGACAGTCGGGCATAACTGACAGCTTCAGACACGGCTCTTGACGGAGCTGTCAAAAGATTTTATCCAAAATTATAGACAGGTTCAGAAAAAGCTACCTATAACGATGAAATTCACATTTCACGTAGATATTCAACTGCCAACCTGTTATACCCTCTACAATTGTTTGGCAACAGTCTCGAAAAACAAATAAATCTAATGCATATTGTTTAAAATTTCCCGGAATGAAACGCCATGTGCTTGATTGTTTTGCGAATTTTCAGAATCAACGCAAAGTTATTTCAATGCTTTAACCTGTAATTGAACAACGCCCACATCAGCTGCAAGGGCGTGACTTTATTTATATTTGCATAAGCTGCTGCAACTCGGCCCCAAGCAACACCTTCTCACCACCACCTCACTCTCCCCGCTCCACACATTATGTTAACCACTCCAAATCGGCTTTAATAACAATCGAAATCTGTTGATAGTTTCATTCTCTGAAGGTTGCATAATTACCTCGATGAGTTATTTGCATATTCATGTGGGTTAATTAATGAAATGCCATTTATCAGACCCATGAATTATTACCCCGGGGCTGTGGCATAGACAGAGGGACAGACTAACGTACTGCGTACTGAAATGTAAGGTTAATGGCGATAAGATTCGAACGGTAATTGAAAAAACACTTAGGACAGACAATCGGGTTAATCAGCATTAAGGGACACAGGACACAGCACAAAAGTAATTACAAGTCAAGGAAAACATTTTAAAATTTCACACTGGGACAAAAAAAGGAGGTACTTGCAATTGACGATTCATATTTACATTGCATAGATTATAATGCCCCATTTCTGAATACGGTATTCTCTAAGAATTTCCATAATCAGCGTACTAACAACGTCATTTAGCCGTACGCGCCATTTAGCATACATCGACGTTTTAACTGACTTAAATACAGGGTATATTCAGTATAGGAATAGAATAAACTGAACACGAGTCAATTTATTCGAAACAATCAATCTGTCGTTTTTTTTAGTAAATTTTCGCAAGATGCCGATGGATCAACTAGAGTAGGGAAACAAAATATAAAAGGTAGGAAGATCTAATCGATACCATTTTCTGCATTAAACATTATAATTATAATTATAGTAATTTATAATACAAATTTTACGTTAGTTGTAATACTGCCAAATGTTTAGGTAACATGCGACTGATCCGTTTTGTTATTGTTCTTATCGAAATTGTCCACAAGCGAAAAAGCTCGGCAAATATGCAATTTCCCTGACGCACATTATGGTGAATATTTTCCCCACATTTTCTATAACATTTTCTTTTAGCAATTGGCCAAAATGAATTTTTATGCTTTTATTCATTCGTTTGTCACTCTGAATATCATTCTCTCTCTCACTCTCTTCTCTCTCATTCTACTTCTATATCGCTTTCTCTTTTTGCTCTGGCTGGCAATTTATCGATAAGCGAGGGAAAACAATGAAGAGCAAACTTGCCATGCGGACAGACAGAGAGACAGACCGACAGCAGGGGCCATCAGATATGAAAATTGTAATTTTCCGCACACGAATACACTCACACACACACACACACACACAGATGTGCATATGTAAATGTGTGTGTGTCTCTTTTTCACACATGAACGAATGGCGTATGAATAAAAGTTGCCTTTTGTTTACTTGGGGAGTAGAAAGAAAGAAAAGACAGCAGCAGAATTGTTTTGCCTGCATTTGGTATGCCCGAGCAATGCCGGGCAATTAATATAACTTGCTCTTGTTGTAGTTGTTGTTGTTGTTATTCGTACTACCTATTGTTTATTCATATGTGTGCCAGTGTGTGAGTGTGTGTATCTTACGTAAGCCATTAACTCTGATTAATCCCTTATTAAGCAGTTGCACAGACTCACGCTACAGTCGCTTCGCGAATATTAGCCACAGTTATGGCCATTATATTAGCCCAGCGTCTGGGTTCGTATTAGTTTAACTAACCATTCGATTGTTGCATTTGCATTACTCTCGCTTTAGAGACTCTTCTATACCCTATACCAAGAAGATAATCCTGTGGTACCAACTCAAAGCTGCCAATAGAGCTCAAACAGAGTTTATAATGTGATTTGAAGAGTTACATTTAATAGTTTGTATTAAACTTATTTAAACTGGCATACCCTATAGTTTAGAGTTACAGCGTATGCGTCTCACAAGCAGACGAATCCCTCAGCATTTCTATTTGTCAAAGAGCAAACGCCTCGCCTGAATAGGCTTGTTTGTAAAGCACGTGATTAGGCAGGAAACTTGATATACGGAGGGAAAGTGTTTGCCGCTTTCCCTGTGTTAATGCTGCAATTAATTTACACACAATGAGTGTAGGGGAACAGGAGGAGGGGACTACAAAATTGCTGCTGCTGTTGTTGTTGTTGTTGTTTTTGGCGGCGGTTGTAGTGTCTGGGTATTATGATCAGCTTATATTGCATCCTTTTCCGGCTGCGTTGGCTCACTGATTGGCTAAATTAGCGTTTCGTGTGCTTTAAATGCTTTGCGCTAATTAAAGCCAAGGGCGGTTGAGAGGGGAAGCTTTGAGACGAAAGAGAGAGAGAGAGAGAGAGAGAGAGAGAGAGAGAGAGAGAGAGCGAGAGAGAGATAGAGAGCGAGAGAGAGAGCTGG
>JBANCZ010000064.1:32579-63781 GCA_037040025.1 Sphaerogastrella javana | reverse complement strand
AGAGAGAGAGAGAGAGAGAGAAAGGGAGAGTGAGAGTGATTGGGGAGAGGAAGGAGGTTTGCACATCCTTTGCCGAAAAGTGTCAAACATTCAAAATAGTAAAATCAAGTAACCTTTTGTTTTTCCACTCTACGGCGCCCGAGCAGGCACTGAGGGGGGGCGTGTCTTTCCAGAGGATAGGAGCGGGTGCAGAGTCCTGGGTCGTTGTCGTTGTCTACGGTCTGAGTGTTTAGACACTTAAGGTAAACTTTTTGAGCTAATTGGTTGTTTTGTGGAAATTAATTGCTTTAACTTTATTTTGTCCGGCAACCCTATGACACGACACACATACTAAAAAAAGAACAAGGTCTAAAAAATAGAATGAAAGGAAAACAGGCATACAAGTACAAGAAAACCGTAACCCATATTGCACTTTATGATGCATGTCCCTAACCACATGAGCACCTGCCCATTTTCCTCATCGACTCCATAACATCCCTCACTGTCGCCTCTTGCAGCCGCTTCAAAGAAATTATTGGTGTTTACTCAGTGCTTCAGCCGCAGACGTTGTCAGCCTGGATACAGGACACTGGATTCAGGAAACTGGACACAGCTGAAGTGTTTCACTCCGACAGGTTCAATGGGCAAAAAAAAGATAGAACGCAAAACAAAACAACAATTTTTAAATGCAAAAAAATAAGGAAATAAGTGGAGCCTTGGTTTATATAAACCGTTAATGATGATATACCCTAAATATATGATTAAAATATTATTAAATCGCATGTATTTAAATATTAGATCTTGTGGGTTTTTGTCTTAAGCTCTTATTGAAGCTAGTTTGATCTATACCCTTTTTCGGGCTTTCATACCGGTTAGATCGTGATTGGGACAATACATTATAAGACCTTAATGGAAGTATCACAAAGTCACAAATGTAACCTTAATAACAATGGATAGACCTTATAATTTGTTCAATTGTCAGTTGAGCCTTGTGACAAAAGTGTACAATTTTTGGCCTAGGGTATAGAGTGACCAAAATAATTTTTCGAAAAACAAAATCGTGCAACGGCTTTCATTTCTTCCCAATTTCCAGCGAGCCTCTTGTACATTTTTGTTGTTGTATATTTTTTTTATGGTTATACGGATATTTGACTGGACAGTCGGACTGGCGAACGGACTGACAGACGCTACTTGCAAGTTATTATATTTGCTTTGTACTTCTCCAGGGGGCGATGAAGCCGAAGCTTATTAAAAAACCGAGCCAAAACCGGCAACCGTGTGCATGTTTGTGCGTGTGTGTGTGTAAGTGTGTGTGTGTGTGTGTGTAAGTGTGTGTGTGTGTGTCTATAGGGCTGTCCAAAAAATAAAGCCAAAAAATCCAAGAAGTGGCCGCGTTATGAGTGGTACGTGGGTAACCAACTTGGGCCATGAGTCGGAGTTGGAGTTGCAATGGAGCAGTTGGCCATAAAACAAAGGCCACAAAAATTGAACAGGAACAACCATAACAACAACAACAACAACAACAACAACAACAGCAACATCAACCACAACAACAACAACAAAATCGAGAAAAAAAACTTGTGAAAGGCTGAACGAACAGGCCGTCGCCGGCTGTCAATATGGAAATTCATATCAGTTGCATGGAAAGTTATTATGACGGTGCCACTCGGCGTCGTTCAACGTTCAACGTCCGCCACTTCAGGCAACAACCAGGGGCAGTTACACTGCAAGAAATTACTATACAAAAGCATGTTCAACATTTCAGGAAGTATTTTTTTTTTGTAGTCATTCTTCAAGGATTTAATGAAAGTTAAAGTCCCGAGGTCGAATGTGACTTTCCGCGCACAAGGTTCACTTTGTTCAAGCTACACTATACAAAATTATGTATATAAAATTATATTTTATAAAAGTTCATCTCGTCTTTATTAATTATTAAATTTAATTTTTTATACCTTGAAAGTTAATTTTGTGTATGTAAAACTGTAAGCTCAAATTTGATTTAAAATCGAGCGCTCTATTTATTTTACGCTTTGTCTCTCTGTGTTTCTCCCTCGCACTTTTTCCTTCTCTCTCTTGCTGCAGCTTAAAGCTAAACTTAATAGAATTTCAATTTCAGAATTTTGACATCATCTTGGCATTGCTTTTAAGACGTTGCCTAATTGAATTTTGTAACTGCAACAACTGGAAACTAGATTAGGAAACTAGCTATTGCCCCAAAAAGACAAGACAAAAGCCACTTACAAATGCCAAAAATAGCACTCCATCTAGCTTTCCCTCTGTGTGTGTGTGTGTGTGTGAGTGTGTGTGTGTGTGTGTGTATGAGTGTGTGAATATGTACGAGTGTGTAAGGTCTGTATAAGAAGGGGTATGTTCATGTGCATACACATTTACATTGTACATTAGAGTTGACAGGTTCTACGAACTAGTGGCACATTTGCCTATAAGCACAGACAAAATTAACCTCAATTTACAAACAACCCTTACAAAATTCGCGATCGAATAGAGACTCTATTCTTAAATTTATTACAGTTAAGCCTTAAACAGTTTCTTATCATCAATAGTTTTAATTTGAAACATAGGTTATATTTAAAAAAATATTCTATTAATTTATTATTATTACATAGAAAAAACTATGGCACCCTAGCAGGTACTTACAGGGTGCCCGAGGGGGGACCTAGCACCTTGTTTGGTAAAATATTGTTTTGCTGAAGGAACAACATCTGGAATTGGAACCAGTTCATTTAGTATCACTCGAAATATGAACTAAATTCACTTGTAAGCAATTTAGAGAGCACTGGACTAAAGTTTACTTAAAGTTCTAAGGCAAGGAGCATTCCTTTAATAGCTGAACACACACGCACACACAGACACACATGCATACACACACACACTCTAATGGAGAGACAGACGAGTGGCGAGTCGTAAAATTAAAGTGCATTAATTGAGTAATCTTAAGCAAAAGGTTGAATCTAGACATTTTACCTTTTAGTAAGGGTCTCGATTAGCTACAAGAGTTTGTACGGGCTGCTGCAAGGTGCTGAGCTGATCTGAGCTGTATTACGGAGGGTGCAGGGCTGGCGGATAGGGGATGGATGGGATGGAGTTGCGATAATGTCCTGAGGCTCAGGCGACGCGTCTGTTGTAACATGTACACACAGCTATAGATAGATATACAGATATAGACAAGCACAACGGCTTTTGCGGTTTGTGTCTTAAGACAGTGTCGCAGTGATGGTAAGGGTAAGCATTGGCTAAGGGTGTGCATGGTGGGGTTCTGGTGAATATTCGTTAGAGCGGGTTAGCGGGTTTGCTTTAAGCCAAAAGCCGCTGTCATCTTGGCCAAGCACAATCATAACCATTAGCCTTGGCGTGTCTCTAATCAGACAAGCGCGTCTCTACACCCTGCACCACACACCCTTCGGCTGTGGAAGACACAGTGGAACCGCAGTACTTCCCCCACACCCCAAGAACAGAGTGTGGTAGTAGTAGTCGTAGTGCCTCCTCTGCCTTTTTGGCAGTTTTATCCTTTTGGGTCTGTATTGATTTTTGCTTTTGGTTTTTAAACTGCCAGCCACATGAACACATTGCACAACAAATGGCTAGGGCGGCGTGGGAGGCGTGGCATTGCTAAGGGGTTATGTGCGGTGCAGGAGGTGTGGTTAATTTGCTTTAATGTGGGCACAGTCAGCGTCATTAGATGAGAGACCATAACTCCTTTGACTGCCAATGTCTAGCAAGACAACAGGGCAACATTTTGTCGCTCGGCGATTGTTCGAGACAGAGAGTGAGTGGAACAGATAGAGAATGAATGAGAGGAGAAGAGCAAGTGCGAGAGCAGCGCCAAAATTCAAGATGTTTACGCAAAGGAAATCCCACGTAATGACCGTAATAATCGCAGTTAATTAGTCGACGATGGCGACGGCCGTTAGGCTGAACCGCCTTGCAAAGCACCACCCCACAACCTTGCCACAAACCCTACTCCATGCGCCTACCCTCTACCCCTTCCTCATGTTGTCTATGCAAAATAGCAACACAACAACAACAACAACAACAACAACAGTTACAGCAACTGCCGCTGTTTGTGGCAGACACTGGCGCCGGCTATGGCATGCCCCATGCCCAACGTACCGGAAATATGGTAACAAAACGCACTACAAAACGTTTACCAGCCTTGCTATTAGTCAGTATCTCTCCTTCATAGTGTCTCTCCCCATGCCACCCTCGGTGTGAGTTGCTTATGACTAACTGCAGCCAGTGCTGTTTTGCCGCCTGAGCGCACAGCAACGCAAAACACGCTGAATGGGCACCACTTGAGGGGGGGTTTCGATATTAGTGATGAGCGCTAATCGATAACTTCTACTGCGAACTATCGTTTCGATAGTGGTCGACGGGTTTTGGCCATTCAGATTAACTTATAATAAGTTATAGATACTTATCAAGACATCAAGGGTATCAAGGTGAGTCTTCAGTTTGAGTTTAGCTAACGAAATTATAAATCTATATTAAAACATTGATAACATGAAACTTACTATCATTTAGTGATATATTTTAGAAGTTTGTTTTAGAATCACTTTAACAGAATCCACATTTTTTAGCACATTTTGGAACATTAGTCCATCTCTAGCATTAACTATTTTGCACATACCACATTTCTGTTGGGGTTTGAGGTTGTTTTTTGGGGTATTAGCAGCCCCCAAAAATTTTGATGATAGGTACTGCGAATAAGAAGGAGATTGATAGAGTGTGAGTGTTAAAGAACGGTAGAGAGGGAGAGCGAGAGAAATCGCAAGAGATAGAGCTAGTTCAGTGTTTACGAAAATTGTTTGGCTGCGTTTATTGCGTTCATTATGTGAAGGACCAAGGCTCGCAAATAAGTTGAACCGATTGACTGGGTGGCTGCTCAAACTGTGCTCATACCTATTTACCCTTCCAGCGAATATTTCCTAACGGGAAAAAATTAACGTTAGTGTTATCTGGGCGAGAATGAAAAGTCATTACCGCCATTCCGTGCCGAAAACTTTCACTGCAAGGCCAACCAACTACTTGTGTTAGTCGTGGGGCATCGGTCTGAAAGGGTGAAGGAACGATGTAAGGGCTGGTCGGATGGCACGGCTGGTACGCGTACGGAGCCATTGAAGCGGAAACGGAAATGCGTTGTACAAGCTTTAAAACATAGCTGAGAGTTTTTGAGACTCCGCCTTGGTATGGATTAATGGACTTGCCTAGACCTTGGCGATAAATGAATAGGGCAATGGGGGCGTGGCAGCTACAGAAGGCGTTGAGCATGTAGAGAGCGGTACATCGGGATACAGAAAGATATATATATTTAGAGAGAGAGAGAAAGAGAGAGAGAGAGAGAGAGAGGTAAATAGAGAGCCTTGTAATTAATTTGAACCACGCTGCACTCAAGGCCCAAAAGGTTATATCTAGGTTTGGGTCTTAGGGGGCGTTCCATTAGCGTTGTGCGTATGTGTGTGCACAAAAACCAGTTAATAATAAGATGCAGCACATTTAATAATAGCGCAGCGAGGCGAGCCCATTAAAACAAAGTGGTACGCCACAATGGACACGCCCCCTACCCAGCACCCACAGCCGCCCACAGGGCAACAGGGCCTAAATGCAAATGTAAACAGCTCTCAGTGTTTGTGTGTGTGCACTGGGGCAGTACATTAATGGCATTGTTGTTGCTTCGGTTTCGGTTTCAGTTTCGGTTGCAGTTACAAGGTTTGGCCTTGCTTTAGGCCTGGTCAACACACGGAGAGTCGGACGATCGGACATTCGACAGCGAACCACGTACTGCATGGTAATTACGACATCCGGCAAGACACACACACATATATATCGATAACATGAACATACATGAGCTCAACCTGCAAATGGATGGCACACCGCACAGTGGGCCAATCTGGGGTTAAGAGTTCCGTCATAATATAGATTATAGATAGATGTGCATTTTAGACGTAAGTGTATCAAGCAAATGTAAGGAAATGCATGTAACGACCAATTATCGTATATCGATAACATTTATTGTTATGGTAATTAATTTTTGAATCGAATTACTTGTTTTATTATGATTAATAATCGATAGCTAGTATTATGAGTTTTTGTAATCGAATATCGATAGCTTAAACTAATAAAATTGCATTATTTAACGTTCTAGTGCATGGATGTGGTCCCACTGTGCGTTCAAGCTGAAGATGTTCCCACTGAGTTTTTTAACCCCTACAGCACTGCCTGTTGTGTTGCCTTGTAAGGACCGGCCACTACCTGGACGGTTGGACACACACACACACACACACACACACATACACACATGTATGCCTTGGGGGTAGAAGGTGGGACCGTGTACTGTGGGAAACGTATTGTTGCATTTATGCATATCCTGTGGTCACAGTAGGAAGTGCGCGCACTCTATGCCTTTAAACATGTGTGTGTGAGCGTGTGTGTGTGTGTGTGTATGTATGTATGTATGTGTGTGTGTGTTGGTCATTGTGTTGTATTACACATTGAAATGTTAATTGTTTTAAGCAATAATTAGGATTGCAATCAAATGGTCTTCAGCTGCGGCAACGTCACGCTCTGCCTGCCCCCAAAATGTTGCATGTTGTTCTTGTGTTTGCTTAGTTACCGTTAAGTAGCCCCACGCACACACACACACACACACACACACACTCGCACACATTAATTGTATTTGTATCAATTAACAAAAGGGTTAATTTATGGCGCTCAAGGGCTGCCCCAAGCCCTCAGTTCCTCAGCTCCAACCGTACTGTACTGGTATCATGTACCACCTTGCAACATTAACCCCTTGTTGCCCACATTGCTCCATTGGGTGCTGGCTGTAAGGACCTTTGGCTGCATTGTTTGCGTTGCTCTTGTTGCGCTGTCATTAACCCTTTTGCCCAGAGGTGTGGTAGGGTTGTAGCACATATGTGTGTGTATGCCACTGGGGTTAAGCTGGCTATGGTAGGCACTTGGAAAGTTTGGGGGCAACTGTGACCTGCAGTTACACTTCATTTTGGGGCTCTTCCTGCTAATGGTAATGATAATCATAATAATAATAATAATATGCCTTTATTATTGATACATTCACGTGTGTGTGTCTGTGTGTGTGTGTGTTTATCTATGTCTATGTCTTGGGTTATTAATGTTATTTGCTTGTTTACATGCACGTCAACTAAGCACATCAATAAAACCAACAACAAACACACACATAACAGTCTCAAAACACACACACAGACAAATTTACCCTTTAACCGCCCCCTGCACCGTCGCAGCCCTTGCCTAAGCCCTGTAACCCCTTCGAGCACAAAAAATGCAAACAGATCATAAAAAATCTATTAAGCAACCACATGTAACGCTAAAAAAACGCCCAAAGACACATACACCCATACACCCGTACACCCGTACACCCATACACCCATACACCCGTACACCCATACACCCGTACACCCGTACACCCAAACACACATACACTATGACACAACACAGCGATAAAATATCAATCGTTGTATATGTATAAAAAAAATCCCAAGAAATCAAACAGCCATCAAAACGCCGTTATGCCAATGATTACAACACCCACACACGGTACCTTACTGACTGTGAGCTACCCTATATACGAATATATACCATAGCTACCCTTTAAATGAAGTATTCATTGAACTGTTCCATTTTTCATATGGAAGAATTACTTCTTGAATAGTTCATTCATCCATAAGGCGATTTTTATAAAACCTTAAAGCGTGAATTTGCTGCCAAGACCGTAATATACAAAAATTCTTTAAATAGGGTATTTCAAAATATACGTATTGCATATAGCTAACTACGTACAAAATTTGGTCTCCCTAATTCGTATAGATTCCAAGATCTAGGCAGTTGTATAAATAGATAGAGAGTGAAAGCTTGGTAGATTTGTAGCTGATACAACTTCAACATAAATTTACAGGGTATGCAAGGGAGCCAGCATGTGGGTGAAAAAAAAAAAACGAAAACAATTCAAGCTGTGACTGTGACTGAACCGCAGGCAAAGATACATGATTCAACCCGTTTCACTAACCCATAATACACCCCAGCTCATAGATGTTTGTGTGTGTTGGGGTGTGTGTGCATGATTGAGTGTCAGTTATACGGTTCATTGTTGTCCTTGTTGTTGTTGTTGTTGTTGTTTACCCCGTTAGGTTCGATTTATGTTCGAACTCATCTATCAATGTCAAATTATGAAGTGATCATATTTGGATTTATGCAGGCAAAAAAAGTCTAAGCTTGGAATGGGGAAAATAGGTAAGGAAAGGTATAAAGAAAAAAAAATTATTAGCAACCTTAAAGTCAGTTGATATAAAAAAGTGAACTTAAACAAATGGAATCATAGGTTTAAAACTAATTGTGAATAAAGGAATTGGTTGTTGAGGCTCATACTAAAAATATGATAAAATTTCAACCATCTGGCAACACTGAGCCTAATGAATAAGGGAAAATATCTGACAATGCTAATATTCCATATATATTAAAACAAATGCAATTTCAATCAAATTCGCATAGAGATTAGTTCATCAAATGCATCAATAATTGCAAAAGAAACGATCTGGCAACGCTGGAATTCGCAAATTTATCGCCTTATTAGGCAATTTGTGCCCATTGTGCTGCATTGCATGTCAAAGGGGCAAACAAATAGCAATAGAAAGCCAAGGAAAAACGCTTCACGGAAATGGCCAAGGTCGTTGAGGGGGTATTCCGAACAGAAAGAGAGAAAAAAGCAGGGAGAAAGCTAGAGAAAGACAGAGAGAGCGAGAGAGAGAGAGAGAGAGAGAGAGAGAGAGTGAGTGGAATGAGTTGAATATGAAGCCATGGGCTAAGCCCATAAGCGAACGTGTTCATAATATTTACAGTTATTGATATTTGAAAAGGCGGAAAATTTATAACGAGCGACATGTGTGTGACAACATGCCGTACGAAACGAAGCCGTATCGTAACGGTACGCCGTACGGTTAAGGGCTGCCGTTCACCGTTAGACTGGAAGGGTGCAATCTAAGCGCAATATTCAATCAAAAATCGATTACAGGCACCAAAAAAGGACCAAAAAAGGAGCATATGCGCTTGCCGAACGTGCCACACCAGGAACGGTCGTAGATGGGTTGCCATGGGGGTTACGGGTGGAAACGGCAGGTTAAGGGTAAGCGTGTAATGTGAGTTGAAGAAGGTTGCCCCAAAGACTGCAAAGACTGTGCCATTGCCAATGGAATGAAAAACTGGCAAACTGATGCTCTGGCAGGTTAATCTTTGCGCTATAGAGCAAGGGTGATGGAACGACATGGAGGGCGGGCATGAAGGTAGCCAAAGAGGGGTGGGGTGCAGATTGGGTGTAGTATGGGTAAAGGGAAAGGCATAGAGCACTTGGCGCCACTTGGTGGCCACATGGGCATGACAATGAATTATTTGCCTGCCCTGTTGGACTTGGGCTCGGACTTGAACCCCATAATCAGCAGCTCTCGCCGCTATACCTTATAATTATATGCCATAGGCATGCTTAACTAATGTTATATAAAAAACTTCTAATTGCAAATTGATATAGGCAATGATTAAAAAAAATTTGTAGGGTTGCAATTAAATAGGGTAGCTGGGAAAGGTATGATATTGCTTGAGCAACAGGATCCATAAAATTATTGCTTTTCTAACAATCAAGAAATAATGATAAAGGATATATTTAGGTTTTCTTTTATATATTACCTGTAGTTGGGAGATTTTAACAGGGTATCTGCCAGCCTTGCAGCACAATTTGGCACACATTTTTTTTTAGCGTGCGTGCGCGTTTTTGTCAAACAACAATTTTAAAACCTTAATTCACATGTGTAAATTGAAAGCAGCACCTGTGCAGTGAAAGTAGGAGGGTCCTGGAATGGAAAGCCAAGAAACTGGGTATGGGTGTGAGTGGAAGAGGGCTAGAGTGAGGTAGATACATAGACAGAGAGAGAAACAGAGAAATAGAGAGAGAGTGGGAGTAAGAACCCTATAGACTTGAGGGGTTTTCGGTTTTGAATTATGGAGCAGCCTGCGTCTGTCTATGCTTGATTTATAGCTATGCGGAGCCCCTTCCCTTCCTTTGGCTCAACTGCCACCCTGCGACGGTGCTGGGTACCTTCTGCCCCTCCTTTCCCTTTGCCCAGCTGCCTATGTGGTCGAGTTGAGGCACACACTACTTGGGCTCCGTCCTTATTGTCCCACGTGTCGCATAATTCTTCATATTTTTACCGAATGCTTTTTGGCAGGCATCAGCATCAGCTCCAAACTCTAGCTTCCGCTCCTACTCCAGCTGTGGCTCCCACTGGCAGCCACTCTAACTCCAGCCATCCTTCATTCTCTAACGCTTCTCCCACTTTGGTTGCAGCTACAATATGTACAGATTTTCGCCTCGTGTGGCAGCTGTCGTGTATAATTTTATAATTTAACCACTTTTCAGGTTCAGTAGCCGCAGTTGAGCGACCAATTTTCCCTCTGGTTCCCTCCCCATGCCATAAGCTTTATCTGTCCATCGTACCTGTTCTCTGGTCTTTCTCTCTCTCTCTCTCTCTCTCCCTCTCTCTCTCTGTCAGTTTTTCTCATTCTCTATTTTTGCGGATGTTGTTCCGCTTCCGTTGGGCGTTGGGTAACTTCCGTTGCGCACCTTTTGTCTGCCAGCACAACAATTTTTTCTGCTCATGTCAAATACATGTATACCCTGTACTACGCGCAGCTTTTTTTGGCATGATTAGTAAACAAAATATTACAAAAAAGCTAATTAAAATTAATTAAAAATTGGTTTGAACTATTTTATCATATTTAATATATTCTGTAATGTAATACATCTATATTTACAGGGTATATATATTGAATGTTATACCGTATAAGCACAAACTTTAAGGGGCTTTAGTTATCCAGTCGATCTACGCTAGAACGGACCGTTTATCAAAAATTTTAAGCGAGCTTGTATTTCTTTTGTTTAGGGTATTTTCTAGTCGTTCAAACGCAACTGATGCGCCCTTATTGTTTGTCTTTTGCGGCAACCTCCGCGGGCTGCCGTCAGCCGCTAAGCAAATTAAATGAAAATTTCTGTAGTGACACGCAACTTGTTTATTTTGACAGACACAACAACACACACACACACGCACACACACGCACACACACACGCACACACACACACACACACACACACACACACCCACGCGCATGGGGCTAAAAAAAAACTCGCAAATTCGTTAACCGCGAATTTTTTATAATTCGCTGCGATTTTAATTCGTTGCAAAAAAAAATTGTGGGGCAAAAAAAAGGCAGGTTAAGTCGGTTGTTACAGACAATATTGACAATCTATTTCCGCCTCCGGAGTGGCATATGACGTGGTCACACTCATACTTATGGTTCGATATTCATACTCATTCATTAAGACAAACAGGCAACGAAATGAAGCAAATTTTAAACGGATGTACTATGGAACCCTATTAATCTATTCGGTATTTCTAGATTATAAATTCTTTTTCGACCTTAACGCTTGGGTGAACTGAAGATTCCCCATTTGTATTCGTATATAATATAACTGAATTGAGGACATGAAAAAATTGGCGAAATTTAATAAGGGACAAACAAAGCCGTACGAAAGGAATGGGTAAGGATAACAGCGAACTGTATGAAGTGCTTTGGAATCTAGAGCAGAATGAACGGTGGATAAGACCTGGTTGAGTTTAGGAGTGGGCCGAAAATGATCAGCTTCATGCTGTTGCAAATTATGTGATTTGCGCGTCCAAATCGAATCGGTTCACATATGCGTGAAATCAGTGAAAAGCCCTTCCATAGCCCCAATCTGTCTAGCCCTCAATCCAGCTATAAGGTCTATGGAAAAACTTCCCTCATACAGTTGCGGTTGGGGGTGAAATAAAACACTCGTTTTCAAAATTTTTTAATTTGCAAATTTTGCGATAATCAGTTTTATTGAGTTGTACTTGGTAAGGAAAGTATTTTACATTACGAAAGAGGGACAGTTGGGTAGGAGACAGAAAGATGAAGAGAGAGAAAGAGAGACAGAGTAAAAGATACAGAGCGAGACAGTGAGGGAGGGAGTAAGTTAGGGTGTTGGTGTTTTTTTTCTCAGCCTGTCTTTGAAGGCATGCAAATGAGTGAAGCAATTTACCTGCGCTCTGCTCTTTTCCTGTTTCTGCAACTGACAGTTGCGATTCCTCGCGTGATGAGCTTCAGGGGTAGAGTGATTATAATAAAGGGGGTGTCGGAGCGGTGGTAAGGATAGACGTCGGTTTGACGGGTAGTGCAAAAGCGTGCAACCGCACGTAAATCAAATTAAGCGCAAATGCATGAAACAAATTTAATGAAATTCTCCTAATACGATTTATTATATTGATTTTGTTTGATTTTGATTGGGAATTAGATTTGGTAATTTTACAATTTCACACAAATTTCACAGATATAGAATTGAAAACATTATATTTGTATATAAATTATATATTTTGAAAGTATAGTACGATTACATAGTTCTTGAAATGTATAAAAAGTTGTTTAAGTTAATTTATTTTAACTACTAAAGAAAATTCATTATTGCCCTTAAAAGATTGATGGGCAGGGGAGAGAAAGTGTAGGGAAGTGAGAGAGAGAGGGAGGGAATATAAGAAATACTTTCACTGAGTTTTAACAGTTTCTGTTAGATAAATTTAACAGCTTTCATTACAACGGTCAAAAGATAAAGCTTATGGCTATAGTAATGGCTATGTGTGAGCTTATCTGTTGACCACTTGCACTTTTGGGCACTACATGAACCCAATGGGGTCTTTGCTTGCCAAAGCTATAAGGGCTGGAGGGATGTTAACAATTTGGTAAATTGAAAATGAAATTTAAGCCCTGCAATTTGCACGGGAAAATCTCTGTGTATGGCAACAACCGCACGAATGGCCTTAAAAATGTCTTTAGACTTGAGGCCAAAAAACCCAAAGAACACACACACATATACATGTTTGTATCAGACATATATATATATATTTCTTATATATATATATATATATATATATATAGAGTTTAAGCTAGGGATTGAGCGACTGTAGAAAAAACAAAGCTCTGAGCTGGAAAATTCGAGCAGTAGGAGTATTTGAAATGCCAGATTGAAGTAAATGAATGAACTGAGTCCGAGCTTACTGTATAGGGAGAAGAAGAGGGCGCGGTACAGTGTGTACCATATATATATATATATATATATTTATATATATTATATATATAGACATGTATATACATACGTATGTTTTTCGGGTTTGTCGGCGTCTTTAGTGTGGTTTTGGATTTCTTGGTTGAAAACTTGCCAATTCTGTGGCAAGGTAGAGACAAAGGGGCGTAAAGTGGCTAAAGAGTTAAGGGAACGTTAAGGTTTATAGAGTCTAGCTTCTTGGATGTGTGCGGGAGTGTGAGAGTGTTGCAGTTTTCGCCTTTGTAGTTTTGGCTGGGGCTTTCTTATGGCTGCACATCTTACAAAATTCTTTAAGATCTTCGACTGTGGTCGCTTTGACAACGCCAACAGCTGCTCAAAAGCAACAGGGTAGCACCGTGGTGAGTGCTTCCGGAAGGGTACGGGTTATAAATTGAGGTTTCACCAAACGGCAGATTCCGATTTTTTGTAGGTTTGGCAGTTCTTCGGGTCTTGGGTGCTGACCAGTGAAATGCAAATAGAAGACGAAATTAAATGCTTGCCACAGTCTCATGCAAAATTTAAAATCCATCAAAGCCAAGCAGCACATGCTACAAGGCCTGGAAAGAGGGTAGTGGGTCTTGAAACTAGTCGTTGATACACTCGACGTAATAATGGACTGTGTGTAACCGGAATTAATACCCTTACTTACTCATAAATGTCATATGATGTTTTTACTTTGTTACATCTGTTTGTTGGTTTTAAAACTCCGAACGTTTTTATGATTTTTGTTATTTTAGATACATGGATTTTTGCTGAGTGTAGTCTATTTCTCAGTCTGTCTCCCTTTATATCGCTCTCTATTTCTATCTGTCTTCTTCTCTTCTGCTGTGACCATGTCTTTTTATATGTTTTTGTTATTCACATCACGTGACTTCATTCAATTAACCGATGCGCTGCAAGCCACACACGCAGTCAAAGCTACGAAACTTAATTGGAAACTGGTTGATAGCTTGATACCCATGTCCAGCCTGACCCCACCACATTCTAGAGCTCCCATTGGCCAAACCAGCCCCTGTATACCCATCCCACATATGCTCCAACTGCTCTCGCTTGACCCTTTACTTACTTTACTCTCCCTTCCCACTTCTTCAATTTTTCACTCATTTCCACATGTCAAAAGGGCGTTCGAGCCACTTAAGCACCCTGGCTCTGACCCAGGCTTACCTGTACAGCGAGCACCCCCTGCCACTCGTCAAAGTGTAACCCCTTTCGGCTGGTCAGTCGCGTGTCCACACACGCATACACAGGGGGCTATTCACACGCCGCTAAAAAGGGTTATTAACTCGTCAGCTCGGCTAAATGTCAGCTCAGGTGGTCACCGCGCGAGCCACTGATTAGGGCTGTGGGTTGGGGTCATCAAATGGTTCGGGGTATAGGGGGGGAGGCGGTGGTGGGAGGCTCATTGTATATGGAATCCCTGACAAAATCGTTGCTGATGCGTGGTCACGCACCATTATCGCCCACGACTAAACCCCAAAGTGGGCACGTGGGGTGCACTACCTTAAGCCCTTACTCTACCGCTGCCCCCAGCCTTGTGTTCAACCCAGCCCAACGCTTTAACCGATACCCTGGTCAGAGCTCTCACTTCATTCATTTGTTAGCCCTTTAGCGCACCGCCTATCAATGAAGTTGTTAATTTTATACTTTCAGCGCTACCTTCACCCTTACCTCCGCAACCTTTACCTACGGCGACTGCCTTCGCCCGGTGTTTGCTGGTCCCTTGACCGGCTTGTAATTTCAATGAAATGAAAGGGCTTAATTATATTTGTGATAGGCTTTAATATAGATGGCAATGGCTTTAACTTTTCCATTTCACTTGCATTTCAGTTAAGGCTAATGTGGACCTAAGGTCGGGAGTGGTTTATCTGACCCCAATGAAGGGTTAAACTATAGTTCACGCCGTTACAATTAACAATTGAAGAAATAGATAATTTATATATGAACCATAATGATTAACCTAAGAAAAAAATGGACATATGATAGATTGTTTGTACAACTCAAGCCTCGATATTCAAGTGATTGTTGACCTTAAAATATTTATTATATAAATTTACTACATTTTAATATATATGGTACATTTTTCAAGTTTAGATATAGCGATTTTTGCAACGATTGTCATTGGAAAAAAATCAGCATTTTCAATTCATTGTATGAGATTTTATAGACTGAGTTGGATATGATGATTTACGAATGACGGTTTATCTGAGTTTTTGAGGTTTCTTTAAATCACCGAAAAAGTGGATGAAAGGAAAAGAGGGGTATAGGCATCGTTTAAGAAGTAGAAGAGTAATTAGATAGTGCAGACATATAGTTAGAATGACAGTGTGGGTAAAAGGGTAAAGTGAAAACACTAGGAAGATATCAATAAATTTTGAGTATAGGGACGGTTTCTAAGGTCAAAACGTTTACTGTGTCGGTTAACTTTAATTTCTGTCGATGAATTTAACTAGGAAAAGAGCAATGTCATAGGGAGAAAGGGGGCCATGAGAAACGGAGAGAGAGAGAGAGAGATAGAGGTAAAGGCGAGACTTATAATCAGCAACTATAACAACTTTGCGCATATAATCACGAATCATTTGAGTGCAGCCACAGCCTAGAAAACTCAAAACCTAAAACCCAAAAACCGAAACCGAAACGTGAAATGCAAATTACCCAAAAGGCATAAAGCAGTCAGCTCAGTGAGATGTGTGTATGTATACCCAGGGAAGGGGGAAGAGCTAAGAAGAAGGGCACACTAGACACACACTAAAACTACACACATACAGAGCTAGAGTGATAGGAAGAGGGTGCTATAGAAGGCAAGAGCTGGGCGCACTAATAAATTGAAGTAACAAAATCTTAACAATTACAAAAAGACGGACACGATTACGGCTACGGCTATGACTACGGCTACGGACACACATGGCTGCCCGGATGTGAAAAGGACACACAAGTGCTAAAGGGTACAGCGGGTGAATGGATGAGTGGATGGGTGGGCGGGTGAGTGGATGGTTAAGGCGCATAGTTGGTAGCATTTAGAGCGCTTCAGCTGAAAACCCAATAAGTCTACGGTAATAATCGAGCATAAAGCACAATTTATTTTCATAAAACCTCAGCCGTAAGCCGTGCAAGGGCCAAACTGATCAGAAGACTGTGGTACGGACACGTTACAACACACAGTAGCAACTACACTAATAAAAAAATACAAATTCCAAAGATGTACATTATTCTAATAATTAATTCGAATAATTGTAGTTTAGATACATAGAAAAAATATAAAGAAAAGGGTGAAGAAGAATGAAATGAAGGATAAATGAGTATATACAATATATTATGGAGATATTCTGCATTTATGAAATTTACTGTGAACTTCAATTCCGAGTATTCTATATATTAGATAATACCTACAAATGGAAGTCTTGTGAAGTATATAGAGTAGAACATGCTAGCGCTTTTTCTCAGTGTAGTAGTAAAACAAAAACTGAGAGGCCAATGTCTGCCCGGTGCTTTGTCTCATTTCCCGCTCTCACCTCTTTCTCCCAGTCTCTTCCACGCTCTTTAGGTTGGTCTATTGCGACTTTTGATTTTAAAACAGTGACGGCCATAAGTAGTTGTAATGGCAGTTGCCAAGGGCTCTTCTACGCTAGGTGGAGCTGTCCTTTGTGTGGACTGGGAGTGTGTATGGGTGGAAGGGTGGGTTTGGCTGGTAAATCTGGCTATAGCTAAGGCTGAGATGTTCAGGGCAAGCCGTTTGCTTTTGTCTCGACACACCGACACAGAGGGCACAACTGTACGAAAAACCGCATAAACGCGACCGTCGCCACGTCGTCCACAAAACCCATCCACACCCAGACCCCCAAAAGCCATGCAACCCCCCACCATCACCCGCATACACATATACATACACATGAGCATGCTGTCGTCGCAAATTTTATGGTAGCAGACGCGTTGTTATAGTTGTTAGTGTTGTTGTTGCAGTAGTTGTAGTTGCCGTGGCAGAAAGCTTAACGAACATTTTACAATGCCCATGATGCATTAATATCCGAGACCGAAAAACGCCCCAACACCGGGCACAACCAGCAGTACCCAAATATCCCCTCCCCTACCCCCTCTTACTCAGTTACGCGCTGTCTCTCTCTTGCACACTATCAAAAACTAGCACCGGGTAGACCCGACTCTACGGCCTGAGATAACAACGGAAAACTGTAATACACTGTGCGAAAACAGTTTTCAGCTTAAACTAGAAAGTATCCGTTGATAATAACATATAGTACCTAAGGTGAAGTTAGGTTAGGTTCGGTGTTCGACTCACTTTCCAGGATAATTTTATTTGACCTAGACCACAACGATCATTCCATCTGTGCTATTCACCTCTGTTTTTCTTACAGTGTAGCACACGAACATTTTTGGTGGGACAACTAAAAACTGTGGCGCTTCGCGTTGAGCCCGACTGAGAAGGGTTTAGGATGGGAAAGGGTATGGCATTTCGGGGTTTTTAGTGTCGTGCTAGCGCCAGCTTATCGTACGAAATTAGCTACCCTCGTCGCACACACACACACACACACACACACACACGCACACACTGACTAGTAATATTTTTTTTTTGGATAACTTGCAGACTCGAAATTTCGTTGTCTGATCCCACTATTTATAAAATTTCAATAAATAATTTTGTTGCAAGGGTTGCCATGTATGTGAATGTGTGTGTGTGTGTGTGTGTGTGTCCATATCTAGATGTATGTGTTTTTGCTGATTTCGATTATTCGGCAGGCGCAAATGACTGCATTGATTGCCATTTTTCCGAGCTTGACTTAAGGGTTGTGGTGAGGGTGGCAAGTGCCTAAAGTTCACCCTGCCAACTCCTCGCAAACCCACATGTGCTGTATGGAGCCCCAACAACGGGCCACTAACTAACTGTCTAAACATTTGTACACTCCTGCCACGCCTCCTACTCTTCTCTACCCTACCTTTACCCCTGCTACCGTGCTTACCCTTGCCCATGCCCTTTGAACTGGCAGTGGGCACTGAGGGGAAGTTGGGGCGGAGCAGCAACCGCAAACAAATCAACAAAGCAATCAACGTCTATTTGTATTCTCACACAAATGCAAACACACACACACACACACACACACACACAATCATACATACACTCGCTGACGAAGTGCAAATCAAATTTGTGTGTTTTGGCCACAAAATTTCGACCAAAATAACGCGACTACACGCAGACTTCGATTTCGCCTATGACTTTCGACTTTCAGTTTGAGATAGCACTTATGAGTACATGTGTGAACAGCATGTGTGAATACCCATAAATACACCACCCCACATCGCCAACTACAATTAGCTAGATGAACTTTGGCATTTTTAGTCAATTTTTTTGAGATAACATTAAATTACACTATCGAATACTTTCAGACCTTGTGAGGTCTAATGAGAAGTTTCCTTAATTTCCTGAAGCCCAAAAAGCGTTGAACAGAACATTGATATGCAGAACAAAATAAAATAATAAAATGATCTAAACCTTTTCATATTATTTACCACCAAGGTTATGGAGAATTCAGAATATAAAAATATCTAAAATGTTTTTTGGTATATATACATATTGAAAAGATTTCCAATATAACTGCGTAACACCCCAGATTGTTTTCATAGTAAATAAAGTTAAGAATTTCCGATATATTTACGGAAATACACACACACACACAAATTATTAGATATATATTACATAGCTGTATGCTTTACAGTCGATTGTTGCAAATTAGTCTGCAATTTGTGCTGCATGCCACATTATGTGGTCCAGGGGTGTTTCACACTTCAACATCAACAACAACAAGAATATCACACACTTATTTCCATCGAAAAAAAAATGGAGAGCGATGACAAGAACAGAAATTATTTCCGTCTTATTACACAGCAATGCCATATAAGCTGGCCATAAGAACTAAGTACTCAAGAGGGTTACTAGACCCAGGACATGGGGTATAATATGGTATGGCTTTGGCATAGACTGGGACTTGGGTTCAAGTTCGGTTCGGGTTCACTTCAATGTGTCAGCGACCGAACAATAGAATGGAAAAAAAAAATGCCTTAATAATTCTTTTGCTCGGTTTGGCAAATGTGTGCAAAAAACTATAAATGATAGACCAGTACCATACTCTGTAATTTAATACATGTATAGGATTGCTTAGACTAGGGAAATTGTAGACATATGTATATATATATTGGTAATCTATAATGCAGTAGTAATTCTCTTTGCTTTAATTTGGGTACCCTAAAAAATTACAGGGTATTTCTTTGGTTTTCAACATTGGTGTCTGAATGTTTGCCTATTGAATAGAAATGTAGCGTAATTTCTATGCTTATGCTATGTATTTCGATGTTCAAAATACTGTACCTAATGGTGCTTCGATAAGCTCAGGGCCTGCAGGGATACGACAGTCAAATGGTCAAATGGACAATTGTCCAAGAGGCAGAGCGGCGATAGAGCGAGAGGGGGAGAAACAAATAGCAAGAGAGATCGTAAGCGAGGAAAAATGGAAGGAAGATAGCTGAGATATGAGTTATCAGAGATTACGTAAGCGACGCCCATTGAGCGGGGGGTTACTTCTCCTCACTGGACGACCTACACCCCACCGACTATACGTTTTATATATCTGCTGCTGTTTCCTCGCCTCCCTTCCTGTTCCTGTTGAGAGCTGGACATGCCCGACATATTGACAAAAGCGTCTGCAGTCGTCGTTGATGCCGGGAAACACAATGAACTGAAAAATATGGCATGGCAGGTTGCGTCAAGCAGGGAGAGATGAGACCGGTATAGGGGCAAACCCCCAGATATATTTTTTGTTGTTTTCCTTTCCGTTGTTGTTTTTCCTTCTCTCTCCCTCTCTCTCTCTTTATTTTTTATTATTTATTGTGATTTACAGTTGAATGCTTGATTTGATTTTCAAGTGGTTCCCACGCCCTGGCTCATAGCAGCCCTGCGGCTGCGGCTCGTTTTTCACTTGTATCCCTCCTACCCGTACTCCTTGTGGCAGTGCGCCTCTGCGGCGCTTGGCCTTTGCTCCATGCGTAGTTAATTAGTGGACATCAGTCAATTGGCGTCGGCTTTATTTCAGTTTTTAGTATTTTCCCTACGATGTTTACGGTATATTTCACCCCGATAACGATTGTAAATAATCGATATACCAAACAAAGCAATGGAAAAAAAAAATCATACACAAATACAACTTGGCAATGGCCAATGAAGAGCATCGACGGCTACGGCTACATAATGGAATTAGCCGGTACCCATGCCGGGGACACTCCGTCCGGTTTTTATCGATGGGGCCCCGGGGACGCATACGTTAATGCCAAAAAAAGACGTCGTCTACTGCGTTTTGTTTGTTTCGCTTGCCTAAATCATCGATTGCCATTTGCTGCAAGTTTTCTTCGAGCTCCCCGCGCGCCGTTTTTGGGTGCCACGCCTTGTTTATGCCACTTTGATTGTCTCACGTGTGGACAATTTGTTGCTGTTCCTCGCATTTCGCTCTCTATAAATTCAAACGGTATTAACCCATAATTTTTTAATAGATTTCTTGCGTTGCCGCATCTCCTGATGTTTGTCCTACACGCACACATACACTGCACAAAAAATTGTCTGGTATTAAAGGAGTTGTAGGAGTTAGAGTGGGCTGCAAAGGAATAGGGTGCTATAGATATATAGGGATTGGCTTAGACAAGATCTGAATGTATGCTGAAATAATTATGAATTAAACTTTTGTTAGTTTTGTGCAGTGTATTACTATACACTATATTGAAGTGGAAGTGGTTGTATGTAGCGGTAGAAGATAGAGAACAAAAGAAAGTAGAGTAGGGTTTGAGAGGGTGCCATATAGACATACAGAGGGTGCTTGAAGTTCACAGAAAGACAGAGAGAGAGGAACATGGAAGAAGAGGGAGACCGAGAGAGATTGGAAGAAAGAGAGGGAGAGAGGGGAGAGAGAGGGAAAGAGAGAGAAGGAGAGGGAGAGAGAGAATGGAAGATTGAGAGGGAGAGAGAGAAAGCGAGAGAGTTAAGAGTGTAACAAAAATGCGCATCACGTAGCGTCGTTCAAAGTGAATATGTCCAAGTGAATGTTGCGTGATAAGCGAGCAGAGTTATTGCGTCTGCCAAGTGGACACACACACACACACACATGAACACACACACACACACACACACACACACACATGTGTAGAGGGCCCTTGAAGCGGCCACGCGACGCCAGGCAATAAATGTTGCCTACTTTTTGGGGGCAATCTACAAATATTTATTGAACATTTTAATTCGTTTGTTGTTGCGAATAAATTCTGATTTATTGGCCATAAAAGCTCACAAATAGACAAATAGACAAATAGACAATATGCTGGCATACAAAAACTAGCCAAAAATATATCCACTGATAAACTGCCCTGTCCACAAAACTGGACACAAAAACATTCAGCGGCACATGAGGCGAATTTTCAATTGATATCCCCATCCATTTTTTATTTTCAACTGAGCATTTACTTTTATTTTTATAGAACAGCAACCCTGTTCAAAATGAAGAAAGAAAGAAAAAACAATTCTTCTCGTGTTTTAGTTTTTACTTGAAGTTTCACTTCGACTTCTAGCACTTGCGACTGCAGCATGCTTCTTGGGCAACAACACCCTTATGGCCAATAGAGTCGCTGCGCAGGTGGCAAGTGTTTTGAGGCTTGTGGCATGTGGCAATGCTCTATGCTCTCTATGCGCTACATGTCGCTCATCAGTCATCGCACACATACACACACACATAAGCAACTGTCGCGTCTGGCATTGTCAATGTGAAATGTTGTTGCTGTTGCTGCTTCTACCTTTTTTTGCATAAGTGGCACATGTGTGTGTGTGTGTGTGTGTGTGTGTGTGTGCCAGGTGTGCCATTGCTTGCTTTTATTTCTATTTTTTGTTGTTGTAGCCAATGTCTGTGACAGCAGCAACTGTTGTTGTTGTTGTTGTTGTTGTTGCTGCTGCTGTTGCTGTTGCCTGATTTTTTGCTCTATGCACAGACAACAACAACAGCAGCAACATCAGCAGCAGCAGCAACAATGGCAAGAAATTTTGAGGTTGTTGACGCCAGAGCTGATGATGATGATGTTGATGACAACTGCTGCTGCTGATGTTGTTGCTGATGTTGCTGCTGCTGATGTTGTTGCTGTTGTTGCTGCCGCTGTTTACCTTAATGATAAGGCGCTTGTCAGTCAGTGGAGTGGGTGTGCGTATAGTGTACGGGTTGGGGGTAAGTTGGGGCTGTGGCAGACAGTCGTCAAATGTTGCGGGACTTGTGGTTGTTTTATGCCATTTGCCACGACGACAACAGCAACAGCAACAGCAACAACAGCAACATCGGCAACAACAGCAACATCGGCAACATGTGCTGTTGTGTTTTGTCAAAAAACATATTTGCCTTGTCTTTGCTTATGTACGTGTGTTATGCTCTTTGTATGTTCACATGTGTGTGTGTGTGTGTTGTGTGTGTATGTGTGTGTGTGTGGCACAAAAAGCACATGCAGCAAATATAATTATTAAACATGTTGCCAATTTTTCGAGCGCTTTTTAATCCTGTTGTCTGCACACATACGCACACACTGTCTCACACACACATACACACACACACACACACACACACACACATACACTCACACTTATACACATACACATACATACATGTGGCATATAAATAAAACTGTATTATGCGGTTGTGGCTTCTGCTCTGATCACTGCAACACAAGCTTCGCAGGGCGTTTGGTAGGCGGGGGGAGCGTGTGTTTGCCCTTGGGGGGGTGCTGGGGCCTTGTGTGGAGGTCTCTGTTATACTGCTTAAAATTGTGGGTTTTTTAGCTGATGCCACTTGAGGTACAGTTAGTTTTGTGCCATAAACGCAAA
This sequence comes from Sphaerogastrella javana, assembly GCA_037040025.1. Lineage (NCBI taxonomy): Eukaryota > Metazoa > Arthropoda > Insecta > Diptera > Drosophilidae > Sphaerogastrella > Sphaerogastrella javana. Next base: position 40,688 of record JBANCZ010000064.1, on the reverse strand, counting down.
TGCAGCTTATAAATTAAACTGAGTTGCCGCAGCTTAAAGGTACGAAGGCTTTAGGGTAGCCCTAACTCCCTTTCTGCTAAATTTAATGCAATGTCTAACGTAACTATTAAATTTACTTTAAATTTTGATACATACACATTCGTTGAAATCTACATGTTCGATTTCGATATATTCCATTTTTACTGGGTATAATGTGATAATACTGAATACCATGACTTTAACAGGGTTGACGTTAAGATCCTAGGTACTCTTCTCTAAAGTTTACTTTATAAAGAAAACCCCTAACTAGCATTCTCTAAAGTTTACTTTATAGGAGGAAATATATAAGCCATAGATATATACAGTCGACTCTCGATAATTCGAACCTCCAAGGGACCTTAAAAATACCTCGAATTATCGAGAGTTCGAATTATCGAATGGTTTGTGTTCTATATGTGTTGTAGGGAACTCGTGTTAGCTTCGCATAAGTGAGAGGTTTGAATTATCGAAAGTTTGAATTATCGAGAGTCGACTGTATATGCTATATATACCAAATCCTTCAGAATCCACCACTTTATAAGCTTTAAGGCAACTATTTTGATTTTTAACAAAATGTACAACTTGCCATACGAAAACACAACAGAGCTATGGAGAGGGAGGCCATAGAAAAAATGTCCAAAAAAAAGCATTAATTTTAATTTCTACCCAATTCTCTTTGTAACGATGTGAAAATCTCTTAAGTACTCTTGTCATTGACACTCAAACCCGAGAGCCAAAAAAGAAAAAAAAAGAAAAACCAACAGACCCCTCTGTATGGGAAAGTATGTGTGGGTGGCGAAGTGCAAGCGTGTGTGTGTGTGTGTGTGTGTGTGTGAGGGCTTAACCTTAGTTAAGCTGTTGCCCATCTACACCCAACCACCGTGTACGGTCTCTGGCTATGCCGTTGACGTGCGGCGGCTGTGACACAATCTCATCAACAGATCAGAGATTTGCAGCTCGTCCTCGTCGCGCACTGATGACATCTGTGGTATTTTCAACGTGCGACGTGACCGGCATAACCGGCATAGCCAACAAAGGTAGCTACGTTACTGGCTATATTGAGCCACATTATAACATAACACTCGTCTACCGATTCGAGCCGACTCGAGCGACTCGAACAACTCGTCGCCTGACATTTGACACGCGCCGTTTTGGCAGCCGTCAGTCAGTCAGTCATTTGGGCAGGACGAACAGGACATTTGGCCGGTGACAGGCGTAGTTGTTCATACTCTACACCATAGCTACATATTGTTTTTATATTAGACATATACCCTGTAATAGTGCAATGAATCCAGTGGCATGCCTCACTACGGTAAGTCAGAGCATTTGCATTGAAGCCCTGTTTATCTCTCATATAGTAAGACCAACCATTTGTAGCCTATTCAATTACAGGGTATATTGTTCCCTGCTTTATCAAGTTTTTTGTTTTGTTTTTTTGGGGTTTTTTTTCTGTTGCTTTTATTTCTGGACAACTTAATATGGAGGTCAGCGTTGGCGTTGGTCAAAGCTGACGCTATTGCTGTTGCAATATTAATTTATCGCATGCCACATGTGGCACGGAGCTTGAATAGTTTCCCAGTGATAGATACAATTCGAAAGAGTGGAAAAGAGTGCAAGAGAGAGCAAGGGAGGAACATTGAGAGAGAGAAAGTGAGTAGGGTAGTGCTCAGTGTACGTCATAAAGTTGCCTTTTGGTTTTTGGCTTCATTTGATTCGTGGAAATTGGCCCAATTAACGCAAAAGGCAAACGGCAAAAACAGTAGAGAGAATAAAAATCAAACAGAAACAACAACGAACAACTCAATTTATCACGCACAACTAAAGTGATTTGTTGCCAATGCCAACCGTGTATACCCCACTATCTGCCCCCTCATACAGCGAAGGCTTAAAAGTCGCATGCAAAAAACGCAAAGGGTAGGAAATTGTTTAATCAATTCATCAGACGTGCATGTGTGTATGTGTATGTGACTTTCTTTCTCTCTCTCTCCCACTCTCTCTCTCACTCTTTCTCTCTCTCTCTCTCTCTGTCTGTTTGTGTGTGTGTTTGGCAATAACAGACAGGATATTAACTTACAATTTCAAACTCGAAACTCGCGTCGCTCGCTCGCCGTAAATGTTAAACGACCAAAAATTTGTTTGAATAATTACCAAAACAACGCCAAGGTATATATACAAGAACACACTGATTCTCTCATATACATACAATTGGGGAAAATACATGTCTTTCTATATAGATTCGACCCCATATCTAGCCACAATCATTCAAATTAATAGAGCTATAAATTTATTCAAACAGACCAGATTGTGTTTGAAGAAATTAATTATAGAACCTAAAATAACAATGCATTTCTTTCACGAATAGCTTACAATCGTTGGTTTATTATTTTAATATTATTACTGCTTACATTAAGTAGCTCCTCTATTCATTTAAGAACAGAAGATACAACCCAATGGGTTTTGGTTCTTCAAATACAATTCGACTTTTCGTGAGGGTCTTTTTTAGAAGTGCATGTGATTCACTTACTTTCTGTTTCTATACAGTTTTGGTCGCCCCTTCTCTAGCACATCTATACATCTCTATGTTCTCTCTCTTCCTCTCATCCTCTATCGCTGGCTCACTCTCACTCTCATTGGCTTTACAAGCAAACAATTTGTCAAATGCAAATACAAATAACCCCGTCCGGACGCCCCACCCTTTATTCTGCAGCAAAAATCTGTGAATGCCTGCGGTCGTCTATGGCCAGAGTTGTGGCCATATGGCCAGAGTTGCTGCCAATTGAAAAACGATTCGAAATCAATCACAGTCCAGCATTGCCGGGTCGTGGCACGCGGCGCAGGGAGGCGCGACCGCAGAGCTGCTGTTGCTGTTCTCTCTTGGCAGCTGGAGGTCCATTAATAATTCTTGTGGCATGTTTTATGGCCGCAGCAACAGTGGCGAACCCTTCCGCATACACACACACACACACACACACACACACACACACATACACACACACACATGAACACATACACATTTGTACACATATGCATACGTGACTTTTCAAATGTTGACCGCGTGCCAGAGTTGACCAATGTTATTGGCATGTTGTTCCCCCATCCAATGCCAAATTGGCAGCACCCTCTCAGCTATTGCAAGTACCACTAGCCTTACCCTCATCCCTATGGCCCCTTGCCACAGTGCCTGTCCAAGGTCATGTCTATGTTGTGAGCTTTGGCATTGGCTTATCGCGCGTCGCCATCTCTTCAGCTTGCAGCTTCGGCCAAATTGATGGGTCGTCATCAATTTCACTTGTTGGCCACTCGCCATATAGATCCCCCTATCGCTCTGTCCCTCATTCTCTCTCTCTCTCTCTTTCTTTCTCTTTGGACCTCTTCCTTCTATTTCCTTCGACTGGTATTGGGCTCGCGCTCCATTTGTCAACGATTTGCTTGCACTTCAGTCGACCTCCCATTTCCATTCATACGCCCATTGGATTCAACCGGATGTGGCGGGTGCAGTCAATTAAACACTTGCTCAGGCACTTGGAGGCGTGGCAACAATATCTGCTATCATTCTGATCTGCTGACACTGTGAGACTCTAGCTATTGCCCTTAGAGCTACACCTACATCTACACCAGTTTGTGACCAACTGTAGCTACACTAGTTGAAAGATACAAAAGTATCTTTTAGATAACATTGACACGTGTGGACAATTCGAAGTTACTACTTATGAGACACTTTAATATATATATTTTGTATGTGAATTATCAAGAAATCGGTAAGTTTTTAAAGAATCTAAATTATTCTACATATGTATCTTTTGTATATACAAATATATGAATACTTACAGCGTAAAACCTGAAGGTATCCGTAAGATACGGCATATTTTTAAGATACAGCTGCACTTAAAACATATTACCTGTATCATAGAAGAGTATCTACATCTAAAATACTATAGTATCTGTTAGATACTAAAGCATCTATAGCAATTAAGCTTGGAATTGCATAGAGAAATCAAACGTATCTATGCTCGTTATGTGAAAGAGATAGTTTGTTGGTCTCTCTTTTTTTCTCTATTTCTAGAGGTCTCTCTCTCTCTCTCTCTCTCTCCCAATTTCTCTCTATCTCTCTCTCTTTCTTTTTCTCTAAATTGTTCGTACTGTCTAGCAACCTCTGCACATTTTAAAGTTCAGTGTGAATTTCCAAGGTGGGCAAACTTCAATTTTAGCCTGGGTTTCTCTCGGTGCTGCAACATAGTATGCTATCAGTTGCCAGAGTTACCAGGCAGCCTTGCAGCTTCAACACAACCGTCTCCCCCTTCCAATTGCATAGCTGCATAACTCAGTTTCAGTTGGGAGTTTTCCAGTTCTCAGTTCTCAGTTTTCCAGTTTTCAGTTGCGTCTGAGTTGTGTTTTCTGGCCGATTGCGAGCAGAGTTGAGCGCATTAACTTGTCAAGCCGCGGAATGCAAACATATTTTGGGCATTTGGCACACACACAGAAGAAGAGGGTGGGATTGGGTGATGGAGAGGGGGGGTGGGGTGGTGTGGTGTCCTTTCTATGTGCATGGTATGTACATAATTTTTGTAATACTTTGCGCGATTTGCGCGCGATTATAAAAGCTTTTCGCGGTACGACCCCCATAATTCATATGATGTCGACTGGAAAATGTTTACAACACCCGAAGCAGAAGATTTCAGACAAGAACGAGCGAGGCACAAACAACTATAGACAGTAAGAGAGTGGCAGAGAGAGAGACAGATAGGAAGACATAGTAGGAATGGCAGTGATATGGGAAAAGCTAGCGCCATTATCGTTTTGGGCGTCCTTGCCACAGCTCCGTACTCTATGCCATCTAATGCAGCCAAAGCCATTGGCAAGGAGTAAAATATCAGCGAGTTTCACTCGCGCCACTGAAAAGCATTCGATGTTGTTCGTTGGGGATGTGGAGAGGGGGGGGGGGCACGAGGCAAATGCTATGTGGCAGGCAGAAGACGTTCGAAGCGATTTTCGCAAGACAGCAAAATATTCAAATGAAAATTTATGTTTGCATTATGAATTTTTATATAGTGTTCGGTTGCTGTTCGCTCTGCCTCTTCGTAGGCATTTTTTATGTGTCTGTGTCTGTGTCTGTATATGTGTGTGTGTGTCTCTCTCTCTCTATGTCTTTCAATGTGTGCATAACACCCCGTCTACAGCTGCCACATGCCACTCCATCCTCACCCTGTCTGCTGGTAAAAGTAACGATTTGGCGTGTAGAAAATTATTAAAATGTCGTATATAATGGAGTTTGCCGTTGCCCAAAAGCAAAAACAACAACGGTACGACGAACAGTAGTACGCAACCGACACCAAACTAGCTTGGAATTAGATCTAGAATTGCATATGGCTTCATATACAGATTTTGAATGTGCTAACAATTCGAGATGATACATAAATTTGAGTAAATTTAAACGAATTCATGGATATTTACATGGCAATTCTATATAGTTTTCATTTATCGATAATATTATCGATTCGCAGCACTAAAGCTAACCAGACGGAATAATTTTTTTGCTCTACCTCTAATAGACCCAAAGGTCTACGCTTTCGTAAAGGAAGGTACATTTTTTATATCTTTAAGATATAATCCTACTTCGACCTATGGCACATTTTTGCACAACCCTATTATACCCCGAATCGTACATATCCAACGGCTGTGAAGCATCAAGAAAGAAAGCAAGTGAAAGTGAAGCAAAATTTATGTGTTTATAGCTTACATAATTTTCAAATTATTATTGTTATTCGTGGCGCTGCTTCATCAACTCATAAGGCCTAAGTGCGTGGCTGTCTATACACTGATGATGGCTTCTACTTTGCACCCAAAACGCTTTCATTACTCCCCCCCGCCCTATACAGTTGCGGTCTACCCGCTCCGTTCATCTACTGCCGCTCAACTCAACTGTCGTAAAGTAGGCAAAGCCATTGACCAATTTGCAGTAGTAGTGGCAGTACAATTCTTCATACTCCATTCCCCTTAACCATTCTCATTACCCTATCCCAGTGTCTCAAGATGATGCTCGTAAACTCGTCTACCGTCTACACGACTCGTCTTTTTCTGGCAGCACCAAAAACTCAGCGCAACTACATTAAGCACCCTACCTATTCCTGACTCCGCTACACTCACAGAAATAATGTTATATTTAAGAAAATTTTGGGAATGTCGGATTTGATGAAAAGAAAAACGGAAAAGTCTATTAGTTTAATTTCTACAAGTGTAGATTTTTATGCATGTGCGTCATAAAATTGGCCAGCAACAGAAGGTTGAAGCAAAAGAAGGTCAACGAGCAGCAGGTGAAATGGAAGCAGGTGGAAGTCCGCTCATTAGCGGCCCGGTAGGCATCCATCAAGAGCACAATTATGCGCTTCCGCTGCGAAGCACGATGATAGGAAAAAAATTGAGCTGATAGAAACTGGAGGGACGGCAGTCCTTGTATGCCTTAAAACCCAGGAACTTAAGGCGTAAGTGCAAACTTAATGTGCTCGTAATGAAGATACAATGTTAGCACTATACTAGAGAACTGGGGGAATTTGAGAGCTAAACTGAGAACTGGGAAAGTTCTGTTGTTGGCATTGATTTCTGTTTTGGGTTTCTGTTGCTGTTTCTGTTTTTGGGGTCTCGTCGATATATAGATAAATCTTTGTGCACCAAAAATGGCCCAAGCAATTTATTTGTAAATGGAATCGATTAAAAAGCAATCGCTATAGCGTTCCCACTCTCCACTAGCCCTGGTTACTGTGTGGGTCTCAGAGCGAAGTGCAGAGTAGACGACACCTTTGCGGCGCCGTTAGTCACGTTGCGAATTCTCCAAGCAATTCTCGGCGAGTGACAACAGCTCTCCGTTGCCCACACACTACATCTAACAGCAGGTGGTCCCACCTCCCTGTTTACCACTCCCCAATGTACCCAAAATGGCAAGCAAGCCGACCCGAATCCAACTGCCGGTACCCTGTTGCCATCTACCATCTAACTCAGAATCCTACATCGTACTAACTGCCAGCTCCCATTTCGCCTTAGTCTCTAGCAATCAGTGCCCTTTTCCAACCCCCTCCGGCCGTTGCCCGTATCGATGATTACATCATCTTGTATTACAAATTTCTTATCGAATATATTTCGTCGATTACCCCCTTGGGTAAAATTTATTTGCTGTCATTGTAGCGCGCGACAGTTAAAGGATTTATACACACGCCAAACACAGAACAAATACAATCCGTAGCCGTATCACAATTTGTAGCTGAACCAAATACAAAATCTGATTTAGTTTCCATTTGCTTATGGTTAGAGTTGCCCTGCCACTTAAAGCTATAGATTAAAACCAAGCTATAGAACAACCCAGCACTTATATACTTATAGTCCCAACTAACAGATAAAAAGGAAAATGTCAGTAATATTGAGAATATAATGTTGTTTATCGATAGATGATCGATATATTGTATCATAGTTTCGTGTGGACTTCTTATGTGGATTAACAGTATCTCTCTCAATCTTTGATATGGGTAAAAGCCCAAAGCAAGCCCTCATCTTAAATTCTGGTTAAAATTTCAAAGCTGATTGAAGTGAGCTGCGTTTCTATTTATAGCTATAGACGGTTTGTAGGGGCAGCAAATATTTAGACTCATATTTTGCCTAAAGGGATCAAAGTATTTTGTTTATATTTGGTAAATAAGCAGTAAACTTTACTCTAAAGTTAATTAAACTGGTCTTATATTTGAGAGACGAAATAAAACTAGCGATAATTATAGTTAAATTGTTGAGCGAAATACAAAAAATAAGTCCTTCAAGTGTGCTCAGAATCTGTCGTTGTATTTGAGAACTTCTAACGCTAGAAATTTACCAGTTGTTTGCATAAATTTATTAAAAATAAACTTCTCAGTCAACTGCCAAATGAGCAAAATCCACCAGAAATACAGGGAAAGGCACAGAGGGTGCAGATAGGTGGTACTTGTTGACTGTTGTGGGCCGTTATCCAAAAAAAAAAAAAAAAAAAAAAAAAAAAACAAAAAAAAAAAAAGCGGAGCGAGACGCTACCCCCTCCCCCAACCATAACCTCTGCCAACCATCCGTCTGCACCTC
>JBANCZ010000064.1:0-32569 GCA_037040025.1 Sphaerogastrella javana | reverse complement strand
TTCCAAATGAGAAAAACCCCCCAGAAATCAAGGGAAAGGAACAGAGGGGGAAAGGGGGTGGTGTTTTTTGATTTTTGGGGGCCTTTATCCAAAAAAAAAAAAAAAAAAAAAAAAAACAGCAAAAGAAGAAAGCTGAGAGTGATGCTTGCCTTTCGCTCAACCGTAACATCTTGTAAACATACTTAGCTGCAGCTCAGGTGTAATAAGTACGGCATGAAGTGCGTCGCTCCTACCATCAAAAGGTACCCCAAACCTTCAGTTTCTCAGTTGCCCCATGGTCTAGTGCTGTGGCGCGTGCGTCTTATGGCTAACAAGTCAGGTCAGGTTGCAGACTGCCCCTCCCTCCCCCAAAGACCCCACTTCCTCTACCTTTTAGTGCTGTTTTTCCGACCACGCTGCTAATTTCTTTCATGTTCCTTGTGAGGGTGTGGGTCTCACTGGCCTAAGAGTTATTAGGTCTTTTCAACTGCTACCTTTTCGTGTCTTCAGTTTTGAATTTAGCTACAGCTCTAGTTCTATGTCAATTTTTGGCTTGTATCTCTCATGTTAATTGTAAAGTAACAGCAGAAGGGATGCACCGAATACAGGTACTCCTGATTAACCATTGTGACTTAATTGGTACTTTTTACACAGAACAAAGATCCACATCAGTTGAGTATATTCAAGCCAGGAATCGAATTCAATAGCCTCTTATTATATGAGATATTTCAATTTATATATTTGCATTTCAATCCAAATCTTGAGTTGACTTGACGTCACATCTAAAAGATCTACAGACTATCTAATGAAAAAAGCTATTCAATAGTCAATGACTTAGTGATATCTGACTCTGTCGATTGTGCCCGACTGCTTAAACTCTTCTTTTTTTAATTAACCCTTTACATAGCTTTACTGTGAGTGTGTGTGTTTGCTTACCAGGCAAATGGGTTGCGTCTTTTGACTGGTCCCAAAGTCAACGCATTTCGTTGGCTGCAGCTCTACAACGACCCCTTACCATTAAAGGTACCTGGTCTCTCTCGCGCCCAGGTGGGCAACCATTTCCTGTACCTGTTTGACTCGACTTTTGCTGCCTTTTCCTGCCGTTTTTTTGCGCTCTTTTCTTTTTTTTTTGCCTGTTGCTGGAGTTTGAGCTCTGATTTCCAGTTCCGGGTACAGGGTCTCAGTCTACTACTGGTTTGGGGCTTTGGTTCTGGTTTCGGTTTCAGTTTGCATTGCTCAAGAGCGCGTGAGGCGCAAGTGGCGCTAAATGAAGAGACAGAATCAGCGAGAGGAAGAGAGAGAGAGAGAGAGAGAGAGAAAGAGAAAAAGAGAGTGTAAGGGGAAGAGAGAGAACGGCAGGTAATTAAACCCTTTGCCCAGCTAATGAACTCCTTGTGGCGGCCTCCGCTGTGCGTGCTGTCCTCTTCTGTGGCATACACTGAAAGAAAAATATTTCCCTTTTCAAAAATATATATTATTAAATTTATATAGTATAAACAACTTTACTACATGTGGAATACAACAATTTCAATATTGAGATTCATATTTGAACTATTTGAATTTGAAGCAGCCGCATCTGAAGCCCTTTTTTCGTGCAGTGTATTGGGATGCAAGGGGCAGTTAGCTGTTTTATCTCTTAACTGCAGGTAGTAGCAATAGCAACAAGCACTAACTGTAAATATTTAAGTGTTTGTCCTTAACAACAAATTGTGTTGCCTATTTGCAGGCGCACAAACGGTACGTGTAGGGTAGCAAAAAGACAGAGGTGAATTGAAGTAGTTGTAGATTAAAGTAACCAAATGCAACAATGAAATTTAAGGCAGCAGCTGCCAGGAGCGTAACAGAGCATTGGACACATACACGAAGAGAAATGGAGAGAGAGAGAGAGAGAGAAGTAGTGGGGAGACTGAGCATGAGTGCCCGGTGCTCGGTTCTAGGTTGGGGTAGAGCGACAGCCAGAGCAAGGGCAAGTCATTTGTTTTGCCCAAAAATTAGTTGTGAACCCGTTTTTCATATCGAGCAATTGTTGCTGTTGCTCTTGCAAAACGTGTTTGTATTTCCTGCATGCCTGCCACGCCCCCCCCCCCTTCTTCTCTATCCACAAATGTTGCCTGTATCTGGCCCTGTCTTTTTGGCGTTTCCTGTGACCCAACGGCCACTTGCTCGATTCCATTTTGGGACGCACAGGCGACGTAATGAATCTGCATATGTGTGAGTGTGTGTGCGTATGTGAGTGTGTTTGTATGTGTGTGTGTGTGTGTGGTTAGCTACCAGCTTGTGGCCCCCTGTGGCACACGTACTCTGCCCCCTAGCACTGCCCCCTGCTGGCCAGAGCTTGCATATGAATATGAATTTTATCGAGATTCATGGCAGATGATAATTTTCCCTTGATAACTGTAAACTCGTCTATAGCTCGAAGCGAGGTTGTTGCCAGACACACACACACACACACTAGCACACACACACTAACACACACATACATACGTATAGCTAGCTGGTTACATGGTGTTGAATTTTTCGCAGGGGGTTAGGTCAGTAGAGCCAAAGGGGCTCTGTGTGTAGGGAGTGTGCGGTTGAAGGGAGGTAAGGAGTTCCCAAAATCATGGGTGGATGGGGGTGTGCCTGTGTGTGTGTGCCGGTTGCGGGGTGTTGCTGCTGGGCGCTCATTTCATTCATTTGGCTCGTTCATTTCCTTGCGCATTCATTTGCCTTCATAAAATATAAACAGCGTATTAAAATGTATGAATATCCCAAACACAAATCCAACACACACACACACACACACACACACACAAGCGAACACCCTTCCACATATATGCGCCAAAAAACCCATGCAACAGCTAATGTTGATAAGTGAAGTTATGACTTTGCCTTTGGCCTGCCAGACAAAAGCGGGAGAGCAGGAACAGAAGCGGGAAGGAGTCGTACGGGTTTCTGTAGTGCAGACTGTCGAATCCTTAGAGCACTAAAGCTGCGACATACACTTACAAATACACTTAGCTTCACTAAACAAAACTTGTCTTCATTTGTCTTACCATTAATTTATTTAAACGCATGTTTATATCTAATTGCATTTTCGGTTGTAGAGCAATCGTTTGATTCCAATCTAAAATTCAATTTTTTTTAATTTTGTTATTGAAATTGTTTTCAGTGTATACCCACTAGCTCGTCTCTAACTCTGTCTCGCTTCTTTGTGTCTTGTCTATTTGAAATTTTTGCTGTTTTTTGGCATCAGTTGAAATTTCAGTGCGGCATTTCATTAAAATTATGCACACACTGCTCTTTCTTTTCCTCTCTCTCTCTCTCTCTCTCTCTTTCTCTAACACACAGTAGCTCTCTTTCTTTCGTCTTACTCTATCAATGTCTGACTTTCTATTAGCATAACAAGCTCAATTTTGATAAATTAAGTGTTTATCCATTTCTGCGTCGAGCCAAAATTTCAAGTGAACTAATTTGAATCACTTGACGACGGCTGCCACCCTTTATATTTTCCTCTATTTTCTCAAAAGTTTTCGCCGGTACTTTAAAACGTGCACCGCCTAAAACACACATTAAATGGGCACCCTTTCCAAACAGGGTGTTCTTTTTTTGTGTGCTGATGGTTGTAGGGTGTTGACAGCACAAATATGTTGAGCCGCCGTCCCTGCTCGGGCGCCACACTACAGCCTATATCCGTGCCTTGGGCAGCGTTGACCTTTCGCCTTTCGTCGACACCAAAAAAAAACGAAGAAGAAAACCTAAAAAAAGAGAGCAGAGGGATGAGAGGTTAAAGGGTAGGTGCAGGGGCATTCGCATATGCAAATCAGCTCAACATTTCCGGGCCAACTGAGCTGTAACCGCCCCGTTCAAGTGCATGCGGTTAGCGTGCTTTGAAGTTGAAACTCAATTACGCAAAATTCTCACACGTTGGCGCCCGAGCAGGGATCGCCACCGACAAACGGTAGCGCTCGGTAGCTAGTGCTACGTACACCCAAAAAAAAAAAAATAAAGAGAAGGAATATGCGATATGCTAAACAGGAGCGTGAACGGTAATGCCAACACTGGCACCCGGGTAGATACATGGGAAGTGGACGTTCAAGCGGAAAGGTGTTACCGCATTTGATGTGGGTGCAATTGCTCAGCTTCAGGTAGCATCAAATTGCAACCGTTCTCCTTTTTTTTGGGCTATCAAAAATCATGCGAACATCTGCTCCGTTGGCCATAAAAAACCATTTAGCTAATTGCCTTTGGTTTGGTCAACGCACGCTAAAAATGCGATGCTAATGGTAACGATAACTGTAACGGTAACTGTAATGCTAATGGTAACGGTAGTGGTAACACGCGCTTGTCGTCCGCGCGTCACAATAAACAAAAAAACAACGCTGGTCACACCTGGCGTCACCTCCCACTTCCACCTTTCCACCTTCATTTCACGGCTGAGCGCAGCTTCCGCCGGAATGCGCATATTTCAGTGATTAGCAATAGCACGGCATTGCGTGCTCTCGTCTTTTTTCTTCCGCTCAGCTAGTGCTCGGATTTATAGATGTTGCCGCAGATACATAAACCGTTTAACATTAAAGACTTAAGGTGCAATTAAAGTCACTTCATCGACCTATTACGTTTGGGAGTTTAAATAAGCTGTTTCATGGTTTTTCAACTTATTTCAATCAAATGATTTCGATAAAATGGTAAATTTAAATCATATTGGTTCTGTAACTCAAGGTGCACCGATAAATCTTTAGAGCTCCCAATATTCCAATTCACTTTTTCATTTATTCTTCACTAAAAATGGTTTTTCATAACTATATTCATCGAACGATTAGAGATTTTTAATAAGTTTTTTTTTCCCGGTTTTCCAGCTTATTTTAATCAAATGATTTCGATGAAATCGTAAATTGAACCCATATTGGTTTTCTAACTCAAGGTGAACCGATAAATCTTTAAGGCTCTGATTATTCCGATTCGCTTTTTATACATCCTTCGCTAAAAATACTTTTTATTCACTTTATTTATAGAGTCTAAGATCTCACATAGTTTTAAGTTTTTTTCGTAATTCAATGATAAATATATAGGGTAGCTTATCGGAGGTATCTGTTCATAAGGTTGCAAAATGATGACTCAAGCGAAGTAATTAGCTGCATTAAGTAGCATAAACTAAAGGAGTGGCTAAGTGAGAGTACGAAAAAGAATGATTGAGAGTGGGAAAAGGTGAGGGAAGATTGGGTAAAGTAGTGAAATAAAGAAAATCGCATATTTAAAAAGGCGTGAAAATAATTTGCATAAATTTATGCCCTTTGATCGTTTCAAATTTTGCACAGGGCGGAGAGAGTTAGATAGAGAGAGAAAAGAGAGAGAGAGAGAGAGAGAGAGAGAGAGAGAGAGAGCAAGACATAGCTAGTCTGAGAGAGATAGAGAGAAGAACGAACTGAAAGAGTAAGCATCTAATCGACGGCCGTCATGGGAACGATGCGGACTCACTTTCTTCTTCTCCAGCTTCCTCTCTCATTTTCTGTGTATGTGTGTGTGTTTATGCAGCTAAAGGCGTACTGGCAACGCTTTAGGGATGCGCTGCGTTCGAAGTGTTTACGGTGTTACTGCCACGCCCACACGCCCACCAAAATGGCACTGGCTGCAGTGAATAGCAACAGGGCTCCGGCAAAGCATCAGGAGAAGAGGCGGCAAGCATTCTAATTTGTCGCCTGCTCTTGGCGCTCAGGCAGAGCAATGCTAAATAGGGAGAGAGAGAGGGGCGGGTTTGGGAGTGGCAGTGCCGCAGGGACAGTGACTGCAACTTTGAAGAGCTCCACACCCTCTCTCCATCTTTCTCATACCACATTGGCACTGCAGCAACAGACGGTGTTAAGGGGGTTTATTGTGGCCCATTTGGGGCTGTTGCTAGAATGAGGAGTCGGGCTATTGCGGACTGAGGGTAACTTCACTTGAGCCGCCTAAAATGACACTTTAGTGCCTTTTGGGGCGTGTGAAAACAAAAGGCGCCAAGTGTCGTGTAGCGCATTGAGTGGCTGACACTTCAGCTACCCCCGCTGGCCCTCCTGACAACACCACCAACCCCCTCCACCCCACACATCCCTCAGGCAAACAAACCCACTGTATTACCCTGTCCAGTGCAATGGGCCTGGGCAATTTTCCACGTTAAGCATCTTGAAAATTGTGTCAATTTGTTGAAAATGTCGCTAGAGAATTTTGTGGTATGATTTTCGTTTATGTTTCGGTATTTTCTGCTCTCTCTCTCTCCCTCTCTTCTCTCTCTCTCTCTTCTCTCTCTCTCTCTCTTCTCTCTCTCTCTCCCTCTCTCTTATTCTTCCTCTTCCAACACCCTTGTGCACTCATGCACTGATAACCTTCTGCTTTCAATCTCAATCTCAGATTCTCCTGCCTACAGTTATTACCAACAAGTGGATAAAGTTTGACGCTACACTCAGCGAATCAAGCCGCTTTGAATGCTTAATCTAAGCTCAACTCGTATTGACTTAATCTTGAGTACTTTTATTTAATTTAATCAAATTTTTTTTTTAAAGAGAACGGGTAAAAGAAATCATTGCATCAAGTTAAAGTAGAACTAAAATGCATTCTATTTCTACTATAATTTTATATTTTAATTTAGTTGTACGAAAGGTCTAATATCAAGATCGTTGTGGTTGAAATAAGAAATTATACTCTCAGCCAGGTTATGCGAATGAATCATGGAATTCTAGCTATAGTTTTCGCTGCGTGTAGCAAATTTCTGGCATTTGATTCCACTGAGTTGATCAGGTCAAAAAACTAGGAAAACAATACGAAAAAATACAACAGCGAAAGAAAAAAAAATTGTAACATAAAAAGTAAATATCAATCTAGCTGACATTTGAGTGAAATGTGATGGAGTAGGAGAAGAACTACCATAGCACAGTTCAAGAGTTGGGGGATTGGTTGGGGTATGATGTTTTACAGGCCAACTGAAAATGAGTTTTTCGTATTTTACGCTGGAACCGCAACTTATGCTTTAAAGTGGATGTTACGAGCTTGTTGAGTGCCTGGCGCCGGGGGCGACTTTTTATTGAGAGTCCTGCAACCCGCAACCGTAGTCGGCCCAAACCGGAAGTACACGCACACACAGACGCACACACACGTATAGTTGAAAAGGGGCAAAAAGGGAAAAAATGTAGACAACGAGCGAATGAATGAAACAGCTGTGGCCATTTCCTTTTTCTGACGTCCTTACGGTTTGTTTTTCAACTGACCAACCCCTCTCCCACCACAACCCACTTCCACATACCAACCCGGTTCACGAACCACGCCTCCATTTGGGCCATTTGGCCAGAGGTATGCTGAATTGAGCCGTAACTGGACGCACATTAACACACATTGTGCGTTGTCCTTGTGGCAATTTATAAAAAAAAGACAACAGCCGGAACAGTCGGATACGACAAACACTAGAACACCCAACAGGCGAGTGCCCTATACACAACTTTTCTATTCGAGATGAAATGTACTGCATATGCAGAGAAAAAACTTTAGAACCTTATTTTAATAAAGCTACAAAATTATGTTCCATCGATTGTCGGAGGAAGTATACCTAACATGAAGCAAATATCAGCTATATACTTAGCTATGTATTAAATTTAGTTACTCTAGTTCTAATAGTTATCAAGATATCGGTATAAAGGTTCTGAATCGAAGTGTACTTTTGATCACATTAAGTCATTCTAAATGCATCGGGTCTTCTGTGGAGTTTTTCCAAAATTAGCATAAGCTTATCATACCCGGTTATGTCAATTTTAAATGTATGCAGGGTATAAAAAATTAAAACAAGCTTGGGCAAGGCCAGCAAAAAAAAAAAGAAAGAGTGGATGCTGTTGCAACAGATTCTTATTTTGAAATGCATGTGTGTAAGGGTTGTGCGTGTGTGTAAGGGTTGTGTGTGTGAGTGTGTGTGTGTGTGTGTGTGTGTGTGTGTGTTTGTCCTTTTTACGAAAATCTGATTAAAATATTTGAGTTTGCCTTTTAATGTGATTTTTGAGCATAATAAAAAGCCAAGTTTTCAAGCCATAGGAAAAAGTTCAACAAAATCCGACCAGCCCACATCCACATCATGCCACACACCCCATGTTGCTGCTGTTGCCACTGTGGCAGCATCCGTGTCCGTTTTTTGGTCAGTGCGATTCTCGTTCAGTCCATTGCAAATCCATTGCTGAAAGGAGTGATTTCTACAGTTGTCCTTTTTGCCTACTTACGCGCTATACAGTGTCTCTTTTAAACACCCAAGGTCTAATTCCCATTGCAAAGGGTATGCTCAGTTCATAACAAGAATAAAGGGTGTGCTGCAAGTCATGAAAATATTTTATACTTGGGGTAAATATATTTATACTATTTCTTTGCCTTGATAAACACAATAGAACATTATTTCCAGGGTATCTGAGCAGTCCATCATTTTGTTGAGAGTCACAAAATTGTTGCCATTTGTTGCTTGATTTGGGTTCGGTTCGCTTGCAATTTTGAATGCTTGAAATAAAACAAAAATAATTTTCATTTAATGAGACCGAGAGGGAGAGACAGAGCAAAAGAAAATAAGCGAAAGAGAGAGAGAGAGAGAGAGAGAGAGAGAGAGAGAGCATTAGTACACAAAAGGACTAAATTAATCGATAGATCGCAGAGGCTTTTGAGGCCAGCATCGTTTAGGCTTAGAGGCCTTTACTGATCGGGGAAGGCCGACCACTCAAAACACCCACCCACCCATAGCACCCCAAGCGCCCACACCAGGTCCGTCTCCTGTCTCCTGTCTCTGGTCGCTTGTCTCTCTTAGCTCTCTGCTCATGTGAACTTAATTAATTAAAGCCCACGGCCGACAGCTGCTGGACCCCAAAAAGCCAAAGGAAACACACAGAGGAAAAAAAAAAACGGAACCAAAAAACCAAAAAACCAGGAATCACTCAAGTGTTCATTAATGCAAATCAGTGCCCATGTCTCTAGTGGTTCCTCTCTCTCTCTCTCTCCCTTTCTCTTTCTCCCTCTATCACCATCACACTCTCTTTCCTTATAGGCGTGTGTATGAGTGTGTTTGTAGAGTGTAGAATGTAGTGTATGTATTTTTGAGGTTGTGCCAGTGCTGATTTGAGGACTATGGTTGTTTTGCAGCTACTGTCTGTGTCTCATATACTACCTACCCTATATTTTTATTGAAATTTCAAGTAGCTAAAACTTTCGTATCGATTAAAGTGAAATTTACATGTAGCATAGTTCATATACTATAACTTATATTTACATAAGGAATTATGTCAACTATGATGCATACATTTCCTTTCAAAGGAAAGGAGAAATTTTTGACTTCACATATATACATAGATATACAGTCCCTCTAAACTGATTTACTATTTCAACTATTTCATTGATATTTAAAAAAAAAAAAAATCCCAAATAAATATATAAACAATTCATACCAATACGATATTTAGTACAATTTTTAAAGAGCTGAAAATGGAACTCATAAAATTATTCAATATTTGTTTTCAATAAAAGTTCTTAAAACAAAAATGTTTAAATATTTTTAATTCGCACAGGGTTCTTTAAGTAAAGCTTCCTTAAAATAGTTTTAATGGAAAATACAAGAGTTATATGTTATCTAGTAAAACTGACATGAAATGTCAGAAACCATAAGGGTTATTAGGATAAATAATGAACCTCCTTCACAATAGGACTTTCTTCTATTTATATATGTCGATATTGTTCAGCCGCTTTATAAGATACGCATATTGTGTGTTATTTTTAAGGGGTATCTATCGTTTGATCAGTCTATCTATGTACGCTTCTTCAGTTTCCCTTAGCTCGGTCCGTCATCATCATCTTGGACTCTGTGTGTGTTTTCTTTTGCTGCCATTTCACTTGACGTTTGTTTGTTAATTTGTGAAAAATCCCTCCGAACCCCCAAACTCTTACTCCAGTAGGTCGAATGAGAGCTAGAACTAACACAAGGGAGTGCCCATGGTTTTGTTTTAATAGATGAGACGAGAGAGAAGACCCTGTGCCTGGTCTGTGTGCCCATGTGGCTATAATTTGTTGACGTTTGACTTTGTGCGTCTAATTGTGGGTTGCCCCACTCCTGTCCCTCATTGCTGCCTAGAATCCCACCCCTTGCCCCATTTACTTAGGGAAGTGACAGGGGGGATGGACAAGCGCTGGTCACTTTGATGTGGTGCCGCTGTGGGAACGCGTAATTTACTTCTTTATTTTTTCGTTCGTTTTTCTGTTTTAATTTTTTTTATATATTTTCATTTTGAGTTCGATTTGTAGCACATTTTCAGTTGGGAAAAATTAAGAAAAGTCCATATACTTAAAGTGATTTAACATTACGAAAAATATAAAAATATTCTGAATAGTCGAACGCAACCGATAGTTTAAGGTTCCGAAACTTTGCCTCAAATGAAAGGAAAAAGTTCGAAATTTGATTTAAATTAGTGCAAAATTATAACTTTCTATATGAAAACATGATTACAAATTGTCAGATCTATATTATTATTAAGAATATTATGTTTGTCTTATAAATAAGATTGAAATAAAAGAGAATAACTATATTTCTATAGATTATATTTACATTAAGTATTTATATCAAATATAATAAAGCTCACTATATTTATGAATTGATAGAAACATGTTGAGAGCGTTGAAGAGAAATGTTGAGAGTGTTAAAGAGAAGAACAGATTGAAAGAGATGGAGAGATACATAGAAAAAGAAAGAGAGAGGCATAGATGTGTATAGTATGTATAGAATATTAGAGATGGGCAAGTGCAAAGTGAAGTGGGTGCGGCAGGGTAAAGATAATGGCTAAGACAAGTTTGTGCTTGGCTTTCAAATGCAAATCTGTTGTAAACACAGACTAATGCAGCATAAAGGACACCCACACACACACACACACTCCCATACACATACAGAGAGAGATTACACTGGGCCTTAAGGCATTTACGGAGCGTAAAGTAAGTGCCAGAAGTGGAATATTAATATCCTTGGACCGCATCTTCTTCTCAAGGCGCAGCTCAGTCATGCGTGACTGTAGTTATCTCTGTCTCCCTCTGACCCCCCACTAAGACACACACACATACACACACACATACACACACACACACTCACTCATCGGGCTGTCTGTGTTGTGGGGTTGGGCAGGGGGGCATAGTTGAAAATTCGTTAATGGTCACTGCGTTCCACAAACAACAACAAATTTTCAAAAGCCACTGCAAATGACCCGCTCTAGTGCCGTCTCTTTCTCTCCACATGCACACACACACCCTCACACACACAAACACACACACACACATACATACAGGCGCACATATGTGCACATATTTTTGGGGCAAAGTTAAAGTTCTTAGAAATCCTTGAGTGCACACAAAAACAAATAAACAACGAAATAGACAAACAAAATGCTTTGGCCTCACAGTACACTCACTCTGTCTTTCTCTTCTCTCTCTCTATCTCTCTCTCTCTCTCTCTCTCGCTCACTCTTGCATTTCACTGGTTATGACCATTTGGGGCGCTCGGCCATGTACTGTGGTTAATTTGTGTGCTTAAAAGCGCTTTACGACTTTGTTGCCGCTGCTGCTGCTGCTGCTGCAGTCCAGCTCGCATCCTGGCTGGGTCATAGGCTACAGCGGAGCTGGAGTTGGAGTTGGAGGTGGGGCAGCCGATGTAGTTCGAGTCGGTCAGCAGCAGCAGCGTTTCCAAAATTTATGTGCATTGCAAGTGTCAAACTCATGCTATACACACACACAAACACACACACACACACACAAACACACACACACACACACACACATACACATTTATATATACATATATATATATATATACTATACATATACATATCTATATATAGTTTGCAATTTATGCTTAGGAATTTTCAATTTTCTTAAGCAACTCGCATGAAGTGCACAGTGGTACAGCAACAAACGAACATTGTATGAAAATTGTACATATAATTATTTTATTATTTTAAATATTTTTCTAAAATTAATAAATAAATTATTTCTATATACATTTATATGGATTTGCTTAAATTTAACTACATAATATTTAAATTAAAAAATATTTACGAATGAATAAATAAATTATTAATAGAAAGATTCATTTTATTTATAGATATTTACATATACCTTATAACATATAGAAGAATTGAATTTAGCAATATCATAGGAATACAAAATAGCCTTAAGAACTTTATATATTGAGGTCTATATATCTCTTAGATCTTGATGAAAGATCACATAAACTTAGGGTTATATCTATTTAAAAGAATTTTATATACTTATGTCTATATGTTCTTATTAGTATCATACTATTATAGCCTATAGCTATATACGTATAACTATATGATTTCTATTTGTATTATAGGATGATTTTGGTGAAATTTAAATCAGTTTGAGGACCCGGTGAAACAGCAACGGTAACGCATATGTGCACCCTGGAGACGACACATGAACATGGACATGCACATAAACATGCCAGAGACAAGAAGATAAGACAGAGAGAGAGAGAGACAGAAAGAGAGAGAGAGAGAGAGAGAGAGAGAGAGAAGGAGACAGAGAGATAGAGATAGAGAGAGAGAATTGCATAGAAAGAGATATATATACCAAAGTAAAGGCCAACTTGGCATTCGTCCCGGTCGCACTGCAAGTGAATGAATGACTTTCAAATTGAAATGCGATTACATGACCAGGACACGCATTTAGAGGCGACTTAAGCAACAACAATAACAGTTCCAACAACAACAATGAGAGAAAACCTTTGGTCAGGTCAAGCTGCTGCCCAAGACAAAGTGGAAGATGCACAGGATACAGGACAGAGAACACAGACACACAAGTTTAACTTAAAGACGCAAGGCAAAGTCGATGTCGCAGTCATAGACAAAGTCGGAGTAGGAGCAGGAGATGGAATGGAAGTCATAGTCATAGTCATAGTAGTAGCTCATAGTTCAAGTCGCTGGCGATTGTTTTGACTTGTGTCGGTGCTTCGAGTTGGGGGTTTGCGTTTGAATGGAGCCCTGGCATTCGCCTGGACACGTATCTTTGATGCTCAGTGGCAAATGGGGCAGTGCAGCAGGGCGAAAGGATGTCCAGGCTGTTCATAGAGTGTATTGGGTTAGTTTTAAATTTCATTAGTTTTTGTTGTAATACAAAAACTAAATTTTTGGACCGTTGACGCTGCCTATGCTCCATGGCTAAGAACCTTGAGAGCTTTAAGAGCATAGCTTTAAGATGTTAAAGGTTTGATTCCAAGAGAAGCAGCTAAAGATACTTAAGCTAAGGCTAAAAACAGTATAAAGCAGTTTCAACAGTCGTACATGCTGTACAGTATACCGTACGAAAGTTCGAGAGTTTTTCGACCATCGCGAGCAATATCTAAAATTTCCAAGAACTCCAATAGAATATAGTTTTTTTTCTAACTAAATAAAGAATTTAATTATTAAAGCTCATTTTAATTTCAAACTTATACAGGGAAAACGACGGATTGAGAATGTTGAAGAGTTTTATCTCAAAATATGGTCACTGTCACGCCCACACTCTCCTGTGCTCAAACTGTTTATACCCTATTGTAATCACGTTCAATGGGTATAGCCCATAAATAATGTGTTTTAACATAAATTGAGGGCGCTAGGGCGTCATGATTAAGGGGTTCTCTGTTTGTCGCTTCTAATTTTTTATTTTCCTTTTCATTTTCATTATTTTCTTTTGGTGATTCTTTTTTTTTTATTTCATTTTTATTTGCTATCGCTATCGCCATGGCTGTTGCTGTTACTGTTACTGTGTTTGGCTGGTATCCCGCGGATACTTCCGCTTAACGGTTACATTTATAATTACATTTTAATTAGATTCATTCGGCTGTAAAGTGTCCCTTTGTGTGATTTCGCACCGCCTGGTCGCACTGGCCTGCTCTGCTCTGCTCTGCTCTGGTTTGCTCAGCTCTGTCTTGGTCTGCTTAATGAACGAATCCTTGATACCTAGCGCCTCAACTATACTATAGTCTCAATCTCAATCCCAATCTCAGTCTCAATCTTCCAGACTTTGGAGTCTCAGGCACCCCGTCCTTGGCCACAGGCTTAGGGCAACCCATGCCTTTTCATTCGATTTCCAATTTGTTCGTTTTTTATTTTCTGCTCATCCTGCTTCAATAAAGCATACTCTTTTCAGTCCGAGTTCCTTCAGTTTTGTCATAGATAAAAATTTAAATCCTTAATTATTTAAAACTTTTGAGGATTCATATTGAATATGATATAAAATGTACAAATAGATTAGATTGATCGAATAGGCAATATGTTTACTTGATAGAATTAGTTTCTAAAGGCAGGATCACTGAATTTATACAAACCTTATATCATTCTTTAGCTTTAAATTTGTGTAGAACATCTAGATTATAGACCTAATGCTGCAAGTTAGGGCATAACAATTTCCGCTAATTTTTCGCGCTTTTCCGGTTCTTCCCTTGTTCTCTTTTTTCCTTTTTAGCCTGCTCATTTGGCTCGTTTTGCCCCCTGCTATTATATTTTTTTCTTCTTTGTACTTCGTTGGCAGCTGCATTTTTAATGACTCTGATTTATTAATGGCGGCCTGGCTGATTAAAGCCTATCCGTAAAGCAATGTCGCCCCAACCCCTAACCCAACAGCCCCGCCCTCCCCAACTACCCATCGCATCATGCCACAATGTGGCAGCTCTAAATATAAATTGGAGCATGTTGACTGCGTCTTCGACCTGGCAACATGCACAAAAACGAGCCCAAGCGAAACTCTTTCACTTTGGCTTAGCCCAAAAAAAAGGGCTAAGATCTAAATACGCTTTATAACCCCATAAATATAGCTTCCCCTATATGTATGTTTGTCTGTACATCTGGGTGTATGTATTGAGCCAAATCTCAGCTCTGTTGGGCGACCAAACGCGACGACGTGCGACGCCGCTTAACTGTTTAATAACTTTGGCTGGTCTCTGTCTGACGGGCTTTGACTTTGCTTTTCCGAGCTAAGCATTACCACTAGTAATGGCAACGTGACACGACACGACATAACATGACCTAACAAAACACGAGATGCTCTGATAATCATCATCAATTGAATTCCAAAACAATTATTATGTTCATCTAATCAACTTATCGATATATTTTTCTTTTCAAAAATGCTTTTTAAAGCATGCACAACATACATTTATAAGACCTTACGAAAATGCTTCCATGCATTCAAAATATAATTAAATAAAGTTTGTAATATTTTCGAATTAAAAGACCTATTCTAACTAAGGAATGAAACCAAGAACCAACCCATAACCGTAACTGTTAAAACCGTTTCATTTCAATTCCGAAAGCATAATCAAAACCGATATTTTAATCTATCAAAGATCAAAATCGATACCGGAACGTTATTTTTATTCGGTTCCACTCACTGATTCTAGTATATATAGATGCTTTTCAAAGCATGAATATTCCCTAATTCTGTGATTTAATTTTGCTACAAATCTTGATTTCGTTTGGCACTAAATTTGACCTCTATTACTCTACAGTTGATCTTTTTCAAGAATGTTTGGCTCCAACTGATCTTGAAATGAAGAGTTAAATCGTGCACAAACATGTCAATTCGTGCCCAGTTCAAGTTCGTTGCTTAACCAACGCTAGCTGGCCAACTGCATGTAATAGACGCCCAAAGACAAGGCTCTGCAGGACACAGCCAGGACACACAGGAGACGGGACACAGGACAAGCAGGACGACTTATTGTCTCTGGGTGCCTTGGTGGCTTTTATCAGTGTATGGGAACGGCTTGGAAGTTCCACGTCGTTGATTTTATTAGTCTCCAGCGAACAATTCGAAAAATTTGTACGCTTTCCCAGCGAAAAATACGCTTTTCTTCTATTCGATTTTTTTTCTTTATTTTATTTATTTATTTTTTTTTTATTCGTAGCTTGAGCTTCTATTTTATTTTCTATTCATGTATATTGGCGTCTCTGCTTACCATTGTGAATGCTGTTGTTGCTGTTGTCTTTGGTGGCAAAAGGCAGCAACTAGAGACCCCCTTAGACCCTCTCCCCCTTGCCCGAACTCTATGGTTCGCTCGCTCTCTTGCTGGAATCCAGTACCAGTCGATTTTCTTCGAAATTCTTTGGCAGTTGTTGTTGGCTTTCGGCTTGTGGGTGTCCTATGCTGAGGCTAAAGGATTGCGAATTACGTACAGGGTACAGCGCATTGTCTACACTGCAAAAAAAAAAAAAATGGGTAAGTTCCATGAAATATACCTTTGTTGTGGTAAACGACATGGGTTATTGAAAGTACTCGTTCGTATTGCATAATCTCTGCATTTCTTAGGAGTAAGTCAAATTTAAATAGATATAATTAAAAATTAAAACTATTTTATTATAAATTCCTATTAATATAAATAATAATTATTATATTTTGAAAATTTCGTAACTAAAGCTTTTACTCTCAGCTATACATAGACTCAAGAAACAACTTCGGTCTCTTTTTTCCAAGTGTAGTGTTGCGCAGTTATAGGCGCTGTGTGTACGCCTTCGCTTCCGACGCTTCCGCTCTTGCGTTTTTTTTTTTTTACCCGTTCTGCCCCGTTGCTCCCCAAGTTCTTTTACGTCTAATGGCAACTTGTTAAATTGTAAAATTTGAAAACAAGTTGTTTTCGTTCCTTTTATTAGGTTGCCGCCTCAATGCGCCTCCCCCTCTTTTTGGCAAGCACCCGGCACCCTGCTTCCTGCACCCGTATCCGCCGCACACTCACACACACTCACACAGACATCAATTGCATTAGAGACATTCACATGTCCCGTTTTCATGGCATCCCAGATCCCCGACCCACAGCTAAAGCACATTCTACATGCCCATAGCTTATCCACACATCCTATAGCCACTATATCTTCCGGCTTCGTCTGTGCTTTGTGCCAGCCGTGCCATCCGCTCTCTACAAAACAAGTATATAGATATATGTGTATATGTGTGGTATATATTTTGGGTGGGGGACTTATGGGCCATTTAGCTTTAACTTTAACCCATGCATTTGCCTATGAGTTCATCCCCCCAACCTCTCAAAAAAAAGAGGAAAACTTGCCTCCTCTGGCCCAAAAACTTTTGCGAAAATGCAGCAGCTGCTGCAAAATTCCAAATCTCGCATACAAATATTATTTTTCCGCCAGAGTTGCCATTGTTTTCTATTTGATTATACCATTTTTAAGTTAAGTTTTAACTCTTCTCTCAGTATATAGATGCTATAAATAAGCAATTTCGCTGCATTCGTGGCATATTTATTACTACTTTTCATTTATTTTCACTTCCAACTGTCAATTGGTAGAGCCTAAAATTGTATAAGGGTTCAATTGAATTACAATCCATGTGCTAAAGTTATCTGAGTGCCTAAATGTATTGACATAATAAATAGAGGGTGCTGTACATTTCAAACACCCCATAATATGGCAGCTCAATTGTCCAATAGGCAAACATTTCAAGCTTCTTATTATATTATAACTGCCACAGAGGACCTTAAATGTACTCAAAAAGCGCAGCCAACTTAACGTAGTGCTGAAGTAGGGAGAAACAGAGATTTTGCATATGTATAACTAGATCAATGCATTATTCTCTATCTCTTGCTTTTGTATTTTTTCCTTTTATTTTTCATGTCTCCGTCCTTCTTCACTTTCTCTCTGTCTCTCCTTCTCTTTCCATTACTCCCTTTCTCTCCCTCCCTCCCTTTTCCGCTTTCGTTGTCTTTACCTGATTTTCCCAGCTAGAGAGCTTTCAATTATACACGTCTCATAAACAGTCGATAGCTAAATCTAGACATAAACACACTCATACCCATACCCAATCACACACACACCCACACACCCGTACACCCGTACACCCACACACGACCATATACACCCACACAAAGGGACACATGCCACACGTTTGAGGAGTGCTTAAAGTGCACGAAATTGGAATTTTTCCCTGGATTTTCAATTCCGGTTGTGTTTTTTTGGTGGTATGGGTGCTAAGGTTGCTCCTGGGCCACGCCTACACTTGGAGCCTTGGGGCTTTCATTTTATTTTATTTTGTTTCATTTCGTTTCGTTTGTTTTATTATTGAGTCTTAATCAATGTGTGTGAAGGAAAAACCTTTTCCACACACACACACACACAGGCAGTATAGACGTATTGTGCTCATAGATTGGACTGTATAAAAGGTGGGTAGCTACTATACCAGACATATATGCGTGTGGCGCGTGGTTTTCATTTATCCCAAATTAATGAAAAACGCTGGCAAAAAGTTCGTTGCACGCATCACAAGCTCCAGCAAGGGCCTCCATGCCCAACCGCAGTAGCTACCCCCATCTAGACGCTACCTTTAACTCTCTCCAACTTTCTCAATCTCTATCTCTCTGTCTCTATCTCTATCTACCACTATGTCTATCCCATCTGAGCTGCTCTGTGCCTCTGTGGCTTTGGTTTATTACGAGTCTTGTTGCACTTTTCACTTTGCTCGCTGTTTATTTGTCTGTTTGTCTATTTGCTCAGCCTCCTCCAAGTGGTAGCTAATTATGTGCCACGGTATGAGGCATGCCACCAGCAGCTGTCCATCAAGCTGCCTGCAGTCTCCAGAGACAGTGACAAAGAGAGAGAGAGACAGAGAGAGGAAGGGAGAGCAAATGTACTGTGTGCAGTGACTAGTTCCAAGGACAAGAGCCCGCTTTATGACAGTTTTGCTTTTGGCACTACCTGCGCTTGTGTATGGGGGAGGGCCCTGCACACTTGCACTAACTAAAGGGGCGCTCGAGGGGTAGCTTCGGTACAGAGTCACTGTGACACTGTGCACAGTGCTACTATATACTGTGAAAAGGGTTTCAATGATACTTTGAAATCAAACACGGCGTTAAGACTGTTAAGGACACTCTCGTCAGATCCCACTCACTCTATTCCCCTCTCTCTCTCTATCTCTCTTACTCTCTCTCTCTCTCTCTCTATCTCATTATCTCTCTCTCTCTCTTTCTCTATCTCTTACTCTCTTTGTCTCTCTCTATTTCTCACTCTCTTTGTAGCCGATGGACTTGTGACCTGTAAGCCACGAGACGTCACTTGTCTCAGTCCTTGCCCCAAACTCATTCCAATTATCTTTATGCCTTATCCTTATAGTCCTGCTCATGCTCATCATTATCATTATCATTATAAAGCTCAAATTCGCGGCGCTAAAATCGAAAGAAAAAATTTGTCGACTGTCGCTGCCTTTTGAAGTTACAGTTGCCACAGCAACATAGATGATGTTGCTCACGGCGGTAGCAGCAACACCAGCAACACCAACAACACCAGCAACAACCTCTAAACACTAACTTTAAGTTACTCAAACGATTAACGGTATTTGAGTGGATGTTGCAAGTGTCCAAAATCGATTAAAGTTATGCTCGTGCCACACTTTAAGGCACTGGTAGCACGAGGGTTAAATTTCAACTTTCCCCCAAAACGAAATTTTGTGTTTAACGTTTTTAGACAAAGTACAAATATAATTTAAAATTATCGAATGAGATCTATGTATGTAAATGTACATTTATCTGTAATGTATATGGTATATTATCTTATATTATTATACAATATTATATTATTTCATTATATTATTAACCCGCAACTTTATATTGAAAGAGAAACTTTTACAAAGAATAAAGGTTGCATCTTGAAACAGAAATTTAAATTTCAAGAGGGTGCAGCAAGAGGCAACTGCCTCATTATAACCTTATAAATTAAGCTACACAAATAAATATTACAATATAATTAACAGTATAGTTACAAACTACAATCTAATGAATAAATAATATGTGAAAAAAACTCGGTAAATTTGATATTTGTCAAAATTTCAACTAGGCTAAAAAGAAATCTCTAGATTTTGTACTTTTAGCCTGGGTTTAGGTAGCTTGGAATGATTATTTCGCTGCGACTTTAAGCCTAAGTTTAGGAATTATATGTTGGAATTTAGCTGCTGATAGCTGATAGCATATACCCTATAGCAGGGAAACAGCAAAGAGAAAGTTGAGTAGAAAAATAACATATATATATCAAATAGACCTATAGAGATTGAAGGGAAACCAGGCCAAAGAAAAGGGGCAACTCATATATCATATACCCTACAACAGGCGAAAAGGTGCGCCAGAGAGTGTGTGCGGTTTGAGTATAGCACATACGAGTCCTGGGCCCAGTACTCATGGGTACTCAAAAGGGAAAGAGGAAAATTTTCACTTGAAAATTCGATTAAATGCTGCAATTTAATGCCGGCTACCGCACACACACACACACACACATACACACATGCACGCATAGACACATACGCAGCATTTTGAGATAAGAACTCTTTTCTTAGCGACTCTGGGAAAAGTGGGTAGGGGACGGGGTGGTCTGCGGCAAAGTGAACGCATAATTAAATTACGTACGGGAGAGAAGCGCAAGAGTTAGACAAATAAGCTCAGGTATTAACCTCTGGCATGCTATGGCATACACACACATACACACACAAACACACACACACACACACACACATACACACACACAGGCACATGCAGCAGCCATTGGAGCCTCCATTGTGCGCCACAGCGTTCATTAATTCGATTTCCATAACAATTTATTCATAAGACAATGTCTGGCACCGTTATTTTATCTCTCTCAGCGATGTGCGGTAACGGTAACGCCACTTAGTTCTACACCCCCCACTACGTACAAGCCACTCGTAACCCCCGGAACTGCCAAACTCTTGCCATACCTGGCACTTGGCTTGTCTGCAATCCTTTCTCGCCTTTTGCCGCATGTCGAGCCAGAGCGCCATAAAATATTTTTATGTGCGAACACTCTATAAATGCGTTTTCAGAGTCTTCTCACTTAGGATGCGATGGAAAGAGAGCGAACGAGAGACACATAAAGAGAGAGAAAGCTTGAGATATAGATCTTGTACACTTGAGGAAATAAGTTTACTTTTTTTTATCGTACGTCATAGGCTAAATTGGAGATAACTATAGCATTTGCTTTCCCATAATACTGAAAATTGCATGAAGCCCTACAAATTTCGCTGAGTGTAGCTGCTGTTGTAGCAATAATGCGGTTGCTGTTGCTTGTTGATGCTGCTGCAGTAGCTCTGGCTGCGGCTCCAAGTCCGGCTCCGACTCCTGTTTCAACTCCGGTTCCGACTCCAACTAGTACTCCCGCTACGGCTCCGGCTCCGGCTCCGGCTCTGGCTCTGGCTGTGTGTGTGTGTAGCTGTGGCTGTGGCAAGTGGTGCAAAAATTATCTTCAACACCTTCGAACTTTAAAATTAAATGAGGATTAGCGCCGACAGAGACAGAGACAGAGCAGCAGCTACAGTGAGAGTAAGCTCTTGAGAGACAGATGTGGAGAAAGAGAGAGAGGGAGAGAGAGAGAGAGAAAGAGATTCTGTGTGCTTTACCTTTGCCTCAGTCAGGTGTGTGTGTTAGCACCCTCTCCCGCTCTATGGCTGTGACTCTGTCACTTGCTGCTTTTTGCTTTTCATTAAGGCACTCAGGATCTTTGCACTGTCTGCCTTTTGGCCCCAATAGTCTTAACCCGCTGTTGGCCCCAACGCCCAGCCTTTTTTTGGAGTTTAGTTTTATGCCGCTCATTTGCATTTTTCTTGCTTGCAGCAGCAGTTGTTGTGGCTGTGGCAATCGCAGCGGCTGATTTATAGACACAGTGACACCTCAACCCATCGAAATACCCTATTACGGTCTTCTAGTCTTCCAGTCTTTCTCTCCTTTTCTCCTAGTACCTTATTGCACTACCCTATTACCACTCCCACAATGTTGCTTCATGCAGTTTCTGTGGCAACCAGCTCAGCTCCACAACCTTACCTACTCATCTGTCTCACTGTCTCTCTCAGTTCATGTCTGTTTCGCTTCTAAAAAAAAATACTTCATAATAGCGTAAGACAGGCGCAATAGTCGATCGTTACCGACATTAGGGGACCCTGCATCATGGTTCACAATGACATATACGTATGACCTTTACCCCTGCGGTGACTAAAAGATAACCTTCAGATTAAACGAGGGTCTATGCCTTTACATAGGATGTGTATGCTAAAGTACCTTAATCTTTTCAATCTACTTATCTTAAATATAAACATATATAAATAATTGTTTATTTTTTATATAGTATATAGGGTAGCGTATCTATTTACCAAATTTGAACGCCCTAACTCATACATATTTCGAGATAGAGACATATGGAAATAAGATGTATAAGGTATGTAAGAAAGATGATTGACAGATGTGCATATATAAGGATACTTATTAAAACTATACGCTTTGAACTATAACATTTTAAATTTTCTTTCACATATGTCAATATAAACCTAATATACCCTCTAATGATCGAGACTAGGCATGAACAACGAGAGAAGCGCTAAGAAAACAGCGAAAAGCGGCACAAGCAATTACGTGGCATATCAGGCACTGCCACGCCCACAACAAATTAACTAAAAATGTGCATATACATATATACATATATATACTATATATGTGTAGTATAAGCAAAGGCAGACGTAAGTGCCTGGCACCGGCTGCAGCACTACCACGCCCACCTGAGGCCAACTTTTTCGAGGGTTGAGGGCACTTTATTGCGCCTGTCGATTGCATTTTGACTGCAGCCGGCGAAACACTTTGCCAAATTGACTAAGAAATGCCGGCAAGCCACTACCAACAACACGAACAAAAACAACGTCTGAAATGAAAGCATACGAAACGAAGGAAACTAGAAGAAGGAGGAGTAAACGGAAATGGAAATGGAAATGGAAATGGAGAAGAACATGTATAAGACGAACAACAACAGCGAAAACATTGGCTTTCGGCTTTGGCCTTTGCTCAGTTTTTGGTAAGTTTCACTCTCCCACTCTCACTCTGCCTCGCCCTCTCCTATTCTGCCTATCACCCAGTCCTTCATAGACTTTCACTCTACCTTTTATTGTACCCTTAGACTTCTATTTGATTTGTTTGTTTCATTTTTTTTAGGCTGAAATTAAATTAAATTAAAATAAACGCAAAATGAAAACAAATCAAACGCAAACTAACAATCAAAAAATGCTACCTTGTCAATGTATTTTCCTTTGCCCATTTACCCTTTCACCCCTTTTTCGCATTTTGCACATTTCTCACAGTCTTTGAGATATTATCCCTTGTTCATACCTCCTGAAAAGTCCCGGCTCTGTCTGGATTGTCCTTGTAAATATTTCACATAGCTGATATGCCAATCTACAAAAAATGTTGAAATTATATTTGTACTCGTTACAATTTACTTCTTGGTATTGTGCACAATGTCACCACCAGTTACTGGTAAGTGGTCACTCATAGACCCGTAGTACTTATCTATTTCTTGGTTATAAATCGCTTCATTATAAATCGCTTACTACTTGCCGCACTCAAATTTATACTCAGAAGCTTAACTAACGAATTTTTTGTGAACACTCGTTATTTTTTTATAAGCACTCGTCATTCGATCTCTTCATTAATCGTTACTCTTTAACATTGATCTATTCGCTGATTTATGAGCAGATTGTGACATCTGAATCATTTCTATCTTATTTATAGTTATAGTTATTTTTTTATAAGCACTCGTCATTCGATCTCTTCAGTAATCGATACTCTTTAACATTGATCTACTCGCTGATTTATGAGCACATAATGACATCTAAATTATTTCTAGCTACACATCACACGCTTATTATACTGTTACACATACCAATTCAATATGAACACTCGCAACAACTCCTTCTCGTCACTCGTCACTCGTCAGTAGTCACTCGTCAGTCGTCACTCGACCATTGTTCATGGATCACACAGAGTAGAGCATGAGTAAATACAATAACATACACCGTACATGAAACATGTTACCAATAACACACTACAAACATATTCAGAGTTTTGTATTTTGATACTGGGTCTGACAACTAGGTCTGGGTCTGCATCTGTATCTGAATCTGAATCTGGGTCTGGGTCTGGTTTGGTGTTCATTTGACGGCGCCAGCATCAATGACTGAATGCTGGAACTGAAACCGTAACAGAAACTGAAACAGAAACACAGTGGCCAACGCGACATCCGCTTCCTGTTCCTGGGTATGGCTGGTTGGCAGCCCTTTTCTTTTTTTCTCTCTCTCTCTCTCCCTCTCTTTTTTTAGCTATGGGTTTTGGATTGAGCCCTTAGAGCTTTTGAAGCCTTTTCACAGCATTGGACAAAAGAAATGCTGACAATGTCTGCCTGTCCAGGTTCGTGTTCCGCTATTTTTCTTTCATTCCTCTCTTTTTTTTGTTTTCCCTGACTTTTACCCTGCTCTGTTTTTCTCCATGGCATTGTGTGACTCTTTTATGTGGCCCATTGGCCAAGCAGACGCTTCGACAATGATGTTGTTCCACCCACACATGCACACACGCCGCACAACAAGTATTACAAATTTCAATTAGCGACATGTGTGTGGCAGAGTGAGAAGAAGGCAACGAGTTCGCTTAAAGTCAACTTGTGCTCTCTTGATTGAATTTATCTTTATTGTTATTGTTAAATGGAGAGTACAAGCAATTACAGTAGCATATCTTATCACATTACTACGAAATATGCTCCATGTTATACATAGAATGTGCTCGTTATAGA
Source organism: Sphaerogastrella javana (assembly GCA_037040025.1). Lineage (NCBI taxonomy): Eukaryota > Metazoa > Arthropoda > Insecta > Diptera > Drosophilidae > Sphaerogastrella > Sphaerogastrella javana. The sequence continues at coordinate 7,982 of JBANCZ010000064.1, read as the reverse complement.
TCTGGTCGTTACTCGTTTAATCGCACTCGTTATATTAAAAATTATAAAATTTATTATCAATTTTCTGAAATTGATAAATTTCTCTCTTGATGTATCTTTCATTTTTTCGGGCTTTCTCTTTTTGTAGTCAACATTTTTGGAATCAATCTAGTCGATCTAGTTGTTACTCGTTTAATCGCACTCGTTATATAACAAATTTAAATAATTATTATTATCAATTTACGGAATAGATTAATTTCCCACTTGATGATTCTATATTTCTTTTGTCTTTCTCTTTTTCTAGTCAAAATCTTTTCAAAACACTCACCCACTCGCTCGATTACTGGTCTCGTTCGTCACGTCTGCACTCGCTGCTTTTGGGCATTAGTTGTAATCTCTCTTGTTGCTCTGATTAATATTAATGTTTATATTATTTCTATTATCTCATTCGCCTTCTGTGTAACGAGAACTTCTCACATTCATTTCTTTCTTCAACCACAAGCATTTTCATTTAATTTTTTTGGTGGACAAAGCGAAACAAAGACACAAATTTTAATGCACTTCTTTGCGAATGGCACAGCAAGAGCTTCAGCTTAGGCATGAGCTGGATGTACTCACAGTTCCTGGTGCTGTTCCTGCCAACGCAGCGGGAGAGAGATGAAATTAGAAGAAAGCAACTACGACACAACAGTCTAATGCAATCGACGTTAGATATACACTACATGAGGGTTTCTACTGAACTATGGCATATGTATAGTATCTTATACTATGCATAAACTTCGACTATTCAAATTTGTGTTAATCGCGTTCTATTCCATACAGTTTAAACAACCTTGTGTCAAAAACTTGTTTCTCTAGCTTCTATTTATACCAAGATCTAGAGTTTTAAAAACAGCGAAACCTGCGTGTCTTTATTATCAACCTAGGGAAGGTTTTGGTGCAATGACTACAGGGTATATAACGTGTGAGAACGAGTCAAAATGGGGAAAAAAACAAAAACGTATTTACCTCAAATTAAACATTATTATGCTGAGGTCGAGCAAGAAAAAACCCAAGAGTTGGGGGTAGGCGGGTGGTGGGTACCTGAAATTGCGAGGTAGCGGAGCTGGCAAAAGGGCAGTTGGGGAGGTCATGTGACTTGCACTGAGGCTGCTGTTGCTGGTCATTTCGAGGGCAGCCGCAGGTGGCGACCGCACACACACACACACGCACACACACACACACATAGAGCACATTACAGTTGACCGCAGTAAATCACGCCGTTAAATGGCGGCGACCGCTGGGCAGGCTACCCCATGCCCAAACCCCTACTACTCGGGTACCCTGCCACCCCCCCTTCAGCACCCTTCTTTGCTCTCCAGTACACACATATGCCGCACGTTAGCACGTGCTGCTGCTGTTGGCGCTGCTTGGGTGCTGGTAGCTGCTTGCCTGCATTTTGTCGAGCCACTTCGCTGTGTGCTTTTTTTTTTTTGTATGGGGCATGAAGTGGGAGTGGAAGTGGTGGTGGGAGTGGAAGTGGGGGTGGGTGTGGTCCGGGGTGGGCTGTGGTCAGCGATGCGGATGAGAATTGCGAATGCGGACGCGAGTGTCGAGTGTTGACGCAAATGTGTGCTTTGGGCGTTACATGCTCAGTCTTAATGACATGCCGGCATACACACACACACATACACACACACACACACACACACACAAACACACACACACAAGCACACACACACACACATGCATCCCACTCCCTTTACTATTGCTGTCACTGTATGAGAGTTTATTTTGTAATTAACGCCTGCCGCCTGTTGCGCCTCTGCCTGCTGCACCTAAGGCCAAGGACCTGCGCCTGGACATGGGGCAGCTTTGCCCAGGTCACCTGGTGTGGGCTCTTAGGCGGGTGTGGGTCGTCGGTTGCTACTGCTGTTGCTGCTGTCAACAGCTTTTGTTCTGGCACGCCTACGCCCTAGCAGACGCTTACAGTCTATGCAAAAAGTCACACACACTAGCTACCCTATCCCCCCTTAGTCGCTGCCCCTGCCACCACCAGCTCCTGTCACTGGGCGGTAGTGTCGACATCATTTGTAGTCCTTGTGCTTGCGGCAGGCAGCTCGTTATTGTCGCTGCTTTGCGAGTTAATTTGCGGCATATGAACTGTGCGCCTGAAATGAATTGAATGGAGACAACGAGGCAGAAGGAGCAGCCGCTAAACGGAGCAGGAGACATGGTTGTCGAGTCAAGATTGGCGGGGGCAAAAAAGAGAGTGTGTGTGAGTGCGAGTAGTCTGAGAGGTGTGAAAGCTGTATGTGAACTCATTCAAGTGAATGTACACTGAGAAAGCAAAAAGGAAATTCAAGCTAAAAGAAAAACTTTCATCAAGCTGCTAAGTTTAAGGTATTCAATTTTCAAAAAAAAAAAAAAATGTTTTTTAATTTAGTTAAATTTTACGTGAAATTTACAGTGTTTATGCTTTTCAAATGTTTTTCTGCCAGTGTAATAGCTTCTAGGCAAAATGCCTGGGCGTCTACTGCTGATGTTGCTGTTGCTTTCTGCACCGCCAACAGGTGTAAATGTGAATTAATTAACCGCAAACACTATAAACAACGCCTCCACACACACACACACACACACACACACACACACACACACACACACACAGATAGTCTCAGTAGGCAATTACTAAGTGTAAGTGTTGCTGTTGCCGCTGTGTGTTGCTGCTGCGTGTTGCTGATGTTGTTGCTGTTGCTGTTTACAAATTGGCTTGACGTTTTGCTAAATTGAAATGAAATTCATTACGCGTCCGCTAGATAAATGCTTAAATTGCTAGCAACAACAACAACCACAACAGGAGCAACACACAGTAGCAACACACAGCAGCAACATACAGCAGCAACATACAGCAGCAACATGCACACACAGCAGCAACACACAGCAGCAACAAGCACAACAGCAGCAATATGTCGCAAAAAACTTGAGCAGCTAAAAAGAAATCAAGTGGATATTATGATGGCAAAGCATCTGAAGCATTGGCCTAGGTAAGCCAGGGGCGTGGCAGGGCTGAAAGGCAACAGGGTTGCTGTTGTTGTTGTTGTTGTTATCGTTTTGGCTTTTGTGTCGATTTCAAGTCAATTCAAATCAAATCATTTGGAAGCAAATCATTTGATATGTTGCGGCAATTGACAAACTCCGAATGTGTAGCATGCCACATCAACTGGCAGCACATTGGCGGGTAGGCGGGTAGGCGGTAGGCGGGGCTTGCCCGTTTACAATTGCTCAATTCAATTTCCGTTTGAGTGCGTCTGAGTCAGAGTGAGTTTCAGTTCAATGGCAACTTGATCTCTACGAGTTCCTCATGCTGTTGCTGTCGCGTCAAACTGTCGCAAACGCTGAAATTGGCGAATTGGCAAATTACGAAAATGGTAAAAGCGGCAAAAACGACAAAATTGCGACAAAGTGTGCGCTAAAACGTCTCAAAATGCGCACAGCCAAACGATGTCGCGCGACCTTCTTTAACCTCACATTAGCTACCCGATTGGCACAGGTGAGTGGCTTTAATGTCGCTCGTTACAGCATGCCGGATGTGGATTGTGGATTGCGGATTGTGGATTGTGGATTACCGTACCGAGTTAGATACTGTGGCACAAGAGAGGGCACTAAATCCATCTAGGGCCGCTCGTTACGCTTTTTACCCCCCCGTGGCACACCTCTGTGCTAGGCAATTGCACTTGATTTGCTACTTATTGAAATCAAATAGGCATTGAAATTACCTATCCTTGGCAATCTATACACTAACCTGAGAACAGGGTTGCTCTATCTTCGCAATCAATTGGACGGTGCTATGGTGGTACCCTAGTGGCAATTTCAATGAAATTTAAAGGATTTTACACTTATATCATACCAAATTTCGTATGAAACCTCTATAACTGAATCTATATTTACTATCGATATCTCAAAACATTACGAATTTATCTGATTCAATAATATTCTTTGATATACTATACTGTATAATAAGGCTTTAATTTGTATAGCTCAGATACAAGGGTATCTGTGCGACTGGCAAGCTCATACACTCAGGTTTTCTTTAATCGTTGTGGCCCTATCCACAGCCAACGTTAAGTTAAGGGTGCTCTGTTATTTTTATTATTGGATAACATTGCCCGATTACGCGCACTTGAATCGATTTATTGTTATTGAAGAGTCTAGCGTAATAGAATAGCATTTTCTAGCCATAATTACAAGTCCCTGGCATTTGTCTTAATGCAGGGGGTGTGGTTCTATCAAGAGCTACAGAACGGCGGGTCGGCGGGGTGGTAAGGTAAGGGCAAATAATAACAGGTAAGGCTTCTGCTACAGTGAGTGAGATTAAAGTGAAATTGGTTGAGGTGAATCATTTGACTAGTAGTCAAACTTAAGACATGTTTTTATATGATTTTGCGTATTTTCCTCGAATTGTCTGCTTGGGGCGGTGAGTGAAGGGATTGAGGGACGGTGTGCCTGGCAGTAAGAGGTGTTCTATCGTATATTATTTAATTATTTGTTCATGGCAATTCCTATGCTACGCTTTAATTTCATTTCGTTGCTGCTGCCAACCACAGAAATAAACCCCATAACCATAACCCTCACACTCGCCCTCCAATTCACCCTCAACCCACTACCCCTACGCCTATGCCTTGACTCCCAGCGCTGTGGCAATCACATTTCAGTTCATCATTAGCGCAGACATTGACAGCGACGTGGCTACGTCAGAATTAGTGGTTGGGGGGTGCTGGGAAAACCCTCATCATAGTTTCGCAATTATGAGTTTGGTCTGTAAATGACTACTGGGCTAGGGGCGGGGCAGTGGGGCAGACCAGTGGATGGGAGTGACGCCCCCACAATCAATCATAATTAGTGTGAATTGCAATTATTGTTGCATAGTGCCAAATTGCAACTGACATGCGGGCCTAATAATGCTAGCCACCAAATGGATTCAACTATTCAACTATTTGACAAGCATCAGGCATTTCCTACTATTTCTACACATCAAGCATTAGCCTGAGCCCTATAACATTCTTTAACTGTAAACGTTGTCAGTCTTTAACACTAATCAAGAGTGCACTATCGTTGGGTGTGAGTAATAAAAGGCTCATTACTTTTGTAGTTGCTAGCGCTCGACAAGCACAAGCCGAAACTTACTTCACTATGGTCCATGACGTACTACATATACATCTAGTTTGATTTATCTAACTCCTATAGTTCCAGAGATCCCTGTCTTTATACAGGTACAGAATAACCAAATAGCAATAGCGAATGCAGATCTTAATAGACTTTTAGACTTCTGACAAGCTTATTTTGACTTGCTTAAAGAATTTTCTGCTAATAGAACAACCCAATTCAATTATACATCTAATTATATTAGAAAAATATTTTTAATCCATTTATTTCAATTGCAAGAAGAAATACTGCAAAAATGTTACCTTAAATGTTGCTGAAGTATTTATTTTCTTTGCTACAAAAGAACAGGCAGGGAGAGACCGAGGGCTCAGCTGGTCCTTCAACTGGTTCACGAACCGAATAGAACCCCTACTCCGAATTAGACTCCAACTCCGGTTCCAACTGATACTGATAATACTTGCTATGCAAATTTGATTTGTTGTTCTACCGCTTCGCTGTACGTGAGAGCGTCCAGTGCCCCCGAGGAGCATAAGGAGCTAAAAAAAATAAAATGGGACCCAGGGCTAAGAACTGTAAAGGCCAAAGACTAAGGACTAAAGCCAGCATGGTATCAGTGTTGGGAGTGTGGGTATTTCGGGTGGCTTGTGCACTTTGTAACTGGTTGTGTAAACACTACGAAGAAACCTGAGCACTATACCAAAAACAAAATAAAAAAACCAAAAAAAGGGGGAAAAAAAGGGCAGCGCTAACGACGAAAGGGTCAGAATTGTCAGTCAGTTAAGGACAAGCGGTCTAAAGGGGGTTTAGGCAGAGGCCTAGAGTCCTGGCCAGGGCATCACATGACGCGACTGCCTCGGTATTCAACTTGTCGTGGTAATTGCGTAGCATTTCCATAGATTAAGGGATTTACTCAACTGCTTTCACTTCAACGTCACCGATACCAGGAGAAACGGAGAAATCGAAAAACCCGAGCAATGAAGCAACAGAGAAATGTACCGTCACTAGAACCATAGACCTGGATTGGGGAGGACAGACCGAGAGTCACTGCGAGAACCCGAAAGACAAAAAGCAAGAAAAACTTGCCAGAGTAAAGAAATTTTTGGCACGCACAAAAAAAGGCCAAACGCACCATGAGCCAGGGGAGTAGCAAGGGCAGCGAAAGGGTGAGATTTTCAAAGGAAGGATGGACGAGAGAGAGAAAAAAATGCTCAAGTGTAGTAAAACGCTTGTGTTAAATACTTTTATTGAGATGGTAAGCCTTTTTATTAGCTCAGACCTAAATAAACATGCCCCAGCGAGCGGGTCGGACATGCAGCTAATGCCGCTACCCCCCCGAATCCCGTCCGTCCCCCCGCCGACACTCTCAAATGGGGTTAAAAACTGGAAAGTCGCAATTTCAGGGCGTGGGCAGGGCGCTGGCAGAGCGGCTTTTATCTGTCTAAAGGGACTGTGGGTGTATGGGGCCGCCGTTTAACATACTTTAAACATGTTTTTGCAGCCTGAAATAAACATTAAGCAGTTGCAACAACAACAAACAGCAAAATTAAGCAACAAAAGAAAAATACTGAACCAACAAAATAAAGAAAAAAAAAAAACAAACTGTAGAAAATTGTCACTCATAAAGATGAGATTGACACCGTACGATTCTAAAACGATTAACAGCTCTCAGAATTCGACTATAAACAGAAATGATGTCCATTCTATGGGCTACCTAGCATTTAAAAGCCCAACACAGTGTGAGGATTTCCTTTAAAGACCCCCAAATGCTTCCATTTTTTTAGATTAAAAGCTGAAAGGTTTTTATTTTATATGTCTCTGAATTAATTCTTTTGTTAATGTACCTGAACTTATACATAAAACACTTTAAATTCTCAACCATAGAATTGGAATAGAATATGGAATTCGTTTTTTAATGAATAAACAATTTATTAAAACTATATTATACACTTTTAAAAGGTTTTGAGCCTTTGTTAAACACTAAGATACTATATTTATCGGTCCCTGCTCGGGCGCCTATCGAAATATAAACTTTTACTAAATCTTTTTTAGGTTGTTCAATTAATAAAAACATTATATAAATATATTAATCTTTTGATTGAAATTGTAGAACTTTTGTAGAACTGTTGACCTCGGTAAAACAGTGAGGTTCAATATGTATCGGTCCCTGCTCGGGCGCCTATCGAAATCTTTGACTTTTAGTTAATTCTAGGGTATCTATGCGTTATGCTGAGTTCATTATTTGTTTAAGCTTTCAGCTTCTTTAGTAGTCTTTTAATTTTATAACGAGTTTCATTTTCTTGCCCTGACTTTGCAGATCAGCATCTACCCACCCCCCCCCCCCCACGCCACTGTCGACAATTCACCACCCACCCCTGCCTCAGCCCCACAACCCCATTCTCACTCTTGGTATATGTATATACATATTAATTTATATCTGCCTATTATGCAGCATTATTCATTTTGTTTTTTGTCTGTCGATCGGTTTATGTTTATGCAGTCTTTCTCTGTGTGTGTGTGTGTGTGTGTGTCTATGAGTTGGTGAGTGTGTGTGTGTGTGTGTGTGTTTGTTTGTTTGGATGCATAGAGAGCTTTTGGGTCTTAGATTTGAAGCCAGTGCGAAGGCGGCAACAGCAACACACGCACGCATTTAAATCAAATTTGGGTATATGTGTGTGTGTGTGTTTGTGTGTGTGAGCGAGAAAAGTCATAAAGTGTTGTTTAATGGCATTTTTCATCCATTACTTACCGTTATTATGCTAATGAGGTCGTTACGCGTATTTGTGTGTATATTTTATTTATATTGGATTGTGCGTGCGTCTCTCTGACACAGTCAAGCGTACACACACACACACACACACACA